>JAODAL010025749.1:0-58033 GCA_025379985.1 Phyllomedusa bahiana | reverse complement strand
GGGTGTCCCCAAACCTGAAATGGCACCCCAAAAATAAAATCGTATTAAAAAAATTGAACCCCAAAAGACCTTTGGGTTGCTATTCCTATTTGTGGCTTATGGTTGAGCCAAAAAAAAGCACTAGGCCACAAAAGGGTATCTTGAAAACAGAAACCTGGGGTTTGATATTAAGTTGCATTTCCCAGTCAAAAATTACCGTATTCCGTGAAAAAAGGATAAATATTGAAAAATCTGCAAAAAAAGGAAATTTTTTGAAATTTCACCTCCACTTTTTTTAAAAATTTTCTTGAAAATTAAAGGGTTTCAAACTTCCTAAATAGGTTGTAAATACGTTAAGGGCTATTTTTCTCAATGGCGTCATTTGGGGTATCAACATGCACCCCTAAAAGCCACCAGAACTGGAGTGGTCCCAAAAAAAAAGTATATTGCAAAATTTTCTTGAAAATTTTGGGAAATTACTACAATTTTTCAAGCCCTCAAGTCGAAAAAAAAAAAAAGACATTTAAAAAATGATGCCAACCTATAGTGGACATATGGTAGATGCATTTTATAAACTATTTTGTGGGAAAATTATTTCTTGCCCAAAAAATTTTGAAAACTTTCAAAATCCAAATTTTTCCAAATTTTTCGGAAATTTTGATTTTTTTCAAAACAAACAAGGATTGAGGGAAAAAAATTTCTTACTAACTAAAGCACAATGTGTCACGAGAAAACAATCCTGAATCACATGGAAGGTAAAAAATGTCAAAAAGTTTTTCCACATAAATTACACTGTCAGATTTCAAAAATAGGGCGTTTTCAGGAAATAAAACGGCTGGGCCCTTAAGGGGGTTAAACGGAGCTCCATTACTGGGAATTTCAACCCCGCGCCCTGATACATATTTTTAAACTTTTTTGGGGAAAAACCAGCCCTTACCGAAAAGGTAGACCCCTTTAAAAGGGGTTTCCTGAGCCAGAAATGTTCCTTTGTAGCGGAAAACGTAAACTAAAAACCCCATTAAAACCCGGGTTTATAGATTCAGGGGGATTTTACATACAAAACACGCAAAAAAGGTGTCTGGGGACAAAAGTCATACATTGCCCTAAGAATCAAAAAAATTTTCCCGTACTCTAAAATTTGCTGCCACACCCTGGGCACCTAACTAAATTATTTTATTTATTTTTTTAAATTGTTTATTTTTTACCAATTTTTGCTTTTTGATTAAAAATTGTAATGTATAAAATATAAATTTTTAATTAACATTTAAAGTGTGTTTTTTAGTTATTTTTTGAGGGCAGACCAAATTTACACTGTTTCTAGCATACACTGTCTATTTACATTGTATCAAAATTTTCAATCTTCAGTGTTGTCCCATGAAAAGATATAATACAATATTTATGAAAATGTGAGGGGTATACTCACTTTTGTCAGATACTGTATATCTACTTTAGGTCTGTTTTAGGTCAGACTTTGAGGCATCTGATACAGGAATTCACTTTGGTGTTCTAATTAGTATAGTGTGCTGGAGAAAGAAGAGTCAAAATACACAGAAGTAATTTTCATTTTCCATGGGTCTGCTTTCCTTTTTAAAAAAGCCCCCCCAAAAAAATTTTTTTAAAAAAAACAAAAAAAAGAGATAGGGAAAAGGCCCAAGCAATCCATTTTAAAAAACATTTGAAAAATTTTGCCTAAAGGAGTCTTCACACTTTGTTTCAGACCCAAAAGCAGATTCAAAGCATCAGTGTCTCGTCCTGGTTAGGGTGGATGCTTTTTGGGGCAGTGTTAGCACCAAACCGGGTATTCAATTTTCAAAAAAGCAGGAAAGCAGGAATTTACCTAAAAAGTACAGAGCCAAAGAAAACAAAAAAATTTAATAATACTTATGCCCGTTTTTTCCCTGCATCGTTAAAAACAGGGGAAGAGAGAAAGAGGCAGGACGGTAACCAAAGAAACCCTGCGCCTCAGGTTAAAAAAATTTTCTGAATTATTTCACCAACAAAGACAAAAAAGAAGAAGCATATTTAAAAAATCTCTTCAATTACTGGTTGTTTGAACCAACCAGATAAGTCTTTTCTGTGAGGCCAAGTTAAAGACCATAAAGACCCAGACAATTTTTTGGGCTTCTGGGTATATTTTTAGGTAATAATACTATTATTTTAATTAAAATAGTTTTTTATAAAAATAAAATAATTATAATAATATATATTTAATATATATAAAATAAAATATATAAATTTAAAATATAAATCATAAAAAAATTTTTTAAAATATTTTTTATTTTTTAAAGCTTCTTTAGCTCAGCCCACATTATGTAAAATGTTAAATCTAATAAAATATTTGGGACTAAAAATTACAAAAACATAAAAATAAATTTTGACCTTCACAAAAAAAATAGCTAATGTTCCTAATGGTTCTGTATTTTAACCTGTTTTTTTGTACCTGCCAAAACTTATAGGGATCTACAAATTACCTTTTTTGTAGCTGATCTTGCTTGACCCATATGGATGGTCACCAAGTGCCATCCTCTGTTTTCTTTCCTTCCCCTTTTAAAATCACTTAATTACCAAAAATTATTGTGTTTTTCAAAAACAAATGCTACTTTTGCTGTATTTCCTTCTTTATGTTTTGCCTAGGTCGGGGTATAGTTTTGGGTACAAGTTGCTTTTTATGGACAGTCCTTTCTGAAGTGATAAAAGCTCCCAAAAATGTCCACTAACGCAGTTCTTTTTATGGGATAGTTTCTTTTTAATAGGCTAGTCCCCTTTGTACTTGTGTGTGTGTCTGGAAAAACATAAAAAATCAAAAGTAAAACCATGATAGGAAAATGATGGCATTCCCCAATAGTAAAAGTGAAAAAGCTGCTTCCTTTTAAGTTAAATGAACAGAGAGCTTTAGTACATGCCCAATTACAGCATTAAAGGGGTTGTCTCACTACAAGGATTGCTTTTTATTTTGAAATTTTGCAAAAACAAGTCACTTTGCAGTATGTGTCCATTAACAGTGTCCTCCCTATTCCAATTACCTCTGTTGTTGAGCTGCTAGCCCCTAGGTCTCTATACTTCTGCCCGCCGTCTCTGCTAAAAGGCGTTAGTGCGGGTACTAAGATAGACCGGGCCCCATGATAAAAATGTCTAGGTCTAAAACTCATTTTCTTCCCTTTAAAACCAACAATCACCCCTCTCCTTTTCCGAGCATCTATGAAATGAAAGGGGCGTCTGATTTTTTTCCAGGGCAAAAAAGTATTTTTAAACCCTAGAATTTTTCATACATGGGGCCCCTTGGCCTCAGCGGCCTCAGAGCCAGTAGAAGCCAGTAAACAGGCCCCTGAATTCAAAAATGAAACTGAGAAAACAAGACTGAGGTAAGATGATATGATGTATTGAGACAACCACTTTAAATCTGTACCTCCCACTTGACTGGTTCAGTGCCACCTGATTGCAGTAAAATGTGGGGAGCTAGGAACAAAAAACATGACATCTGTAAAGCTAATAAAAGTGATTGCATACAACATTCATTACAGTGCTTAAGATCACAGCAGTAAATGTAATGGAGCCCTGTTGGCACTGCAAATGTGCCTCAAATTGGGGCACATTAAGACTTTGTGCTTTGCAGTGTGTGAGCTGTAAATACAGCCTTACCTACAACGTCATGATATGAAACCAAAGGAACTCTGTGTGCCACCATACAGGCATTACGCACATGTCTCAATATATTCAAACTCCCTGATATGTTTTGCTGCTTTTTATAGGCCTGAAATTAGTGCAATTTTAAAAAAGTTGATGAACTTAAAGGATTTCCTTTTCTCGTAGGTTTAGTTCTAAACCCCAGTAGCCGTACAGCTAGCCACAGACAATGGGGAGATGGCTGTACAGTCCCTCCCCTTATTCAAAAAAACTAAGTTAACCGACCATTTAAACCCTTTCCCTTTATTCCCAAACCCTGGAAAGCTTGGCAAAACTCACCAAATTTACTATTCCCCCTAAACTTCAGACCCTTTGCAATCAGGTTTCCCAACTTACCCCCCCCCCAGAAACTACTCTAGCTAAAGTTTAAAACAATCTCCTCACACAAAAACTGGGGGCAATTATTTCATTTTTGCTTCTTCTGGTTTCCTTTTTTTTAAAGCGTTTGACATTTTTGATCACCAATTTTGGCCATTTCCTTTAGCCAAAAAGGGCCCAACCGCCTCTTTTTTTGTTCTCATCCCAAACCTCTTAAACCGCTTTCCTTTTAGGGGTCTTTTTGCGGGTTTCCTTTTTTTTCCCCCTCTTCCTTTGCTAGGGGGGTTCCTCGGGGATCGGTTTTAGGTCCTCCCTTTTTTCATTGTACTTAGCCCCCCAAAAATTGGGAAACAAACCATCAGCGGGAATTTTGGGTTTTTTGCACCATCTCAAAACCCCTGAGGGACCCCCCCAAAATTTAAAAAACCTTTTTCCCGGGTGACATCCCCTTTAAACTACCTAACCCCAAAATTAAAACTGCCCGTCCGCTGGCTCTAAATTCATGCCCAAAAAAACCTATCTCAAACTAAACCTCATTAAAATTTGAACTTCTTGTAAACCACCGCCCTCCCTACCACCCCTCTCCCCCCTTTTTTTAAAAACCCCAGGGTTTATTGAGAAAAAAAAATTTTTTGTAATCAACATCGGAAAAAAGTAAATTTACCTGAACACAATAAAAACCGGGTTTCCAAATCAAAGGAAAAGATCGGACAGGGCCGTTTCCTAGGGGCGGGCGGGGGCGGGTGACCGCCCGGGGCCCCCGGGCCCCCTCACCCCAGGGGGGCCCCGGGCGATCGCCCGCCCGCCCCCCTTAAAGGATCGCCCCCGACTTTTGCGAAAACGTTTTATAACAAAACCCCGCGGGGCCCCAGCAGCCCCCGGCACGGGGAAAGGAAGGCGGGACGGATCCCCTTCCCGTCCTCCCCCTCCCCCTGTATGCCCGGCGCTCATTGAGCGCCCGATAAAAAAAACACAGCGTCCGCGGGGGGCGCCCCGGCTTTCACCACGCCCCCTGCGCCACTCGATCACCTGGGTTTTGGCACCCATTTTGCCACCGGGGGGAAATCCCGGGGGAGCTGCGTGAAAAGCTTTAAGAAAGGGGTTAGGGACATCACCGCTTAAAACCCCCTCGGGCAGCACCCCCCGGGTTTGAGCAGCCCGGGACGGGAACGCGGGGAAAACCCCCGGGTGAGTATTTTTTTTTAAGTTTAGAAATTACTTTAAACAGGGGCAACATTTGGCTAAAAAATGGGGGCAAAACGGGCTAAAATTTGGGGGGCCCCACTGGCTACAAAGGGGGGCATCACGGGCTAAAATTTGGGGGCAACCTGGCTAAAAGGGAAAGGGCACCTGGCAAAAATGGGGTTTCACTGGCTACAATGGGGGCCCACTGGCTACAAGGGGGCATAAATTTGGTTTACAAGGGGGCACCCCTGGCAACGGGGGGGGCACACTGGCTACAATGGGGGGCACCCCGGCCCTACAAGGGGGATCACGGGCCCTTAAAAGGGGGGGGCACACTGGCTAAAAAAGGGGGGCATCACTGGCAAAAAAGAGGGCATCTCAGGCTAAAAAGGGGGGAAATTATTTGGCTACGGGGGGGGCATCTCGGGCTACAGGGTTTGGCACACG
Source organism: Phyllomedusa bahiana (assembly GCA_025379985.1). Taxonomy (NCBI): domain Eukaryota; kingdom Metazoa; phylum Chordata; class Amphibia; order Anura; family Hylidae; genus Phyllomedusa; species Phyllomedusa bahiana. Next base: position 52,420 of record JAODAL010025749.1, on the reverse strand, counting down.
GGCTAAAAAGGGGGCATCTACTGGCTACAGGGGCATCCCTGGCTACAGGGCACCCCTTTACACAGAGGAAATCAAACCTGGCTAAAAAGGGGGCCCCCAAATTTTTCTCCCAAAAGGGGGCCCACACTGGCTACAAAGGGGCATCCCGGGCTACGGGGCGGCATCCCCGGGGCTCCCAAGGGGGCATTTTTGGCTACAGGGGGGGGAAACACGGCTAAAAAGGGGGAAAACACGGCAAAAAGGGGGGGGCACACTGGCAAACGGGGGGGCATCACTGGCAACAGGGGGGGCATCACGGGCTCCCGGGGGGGCATCACTGGCTACAAGGGGGGAAATCATTTGGGCTACAGGGAGGGAAACCCCACAACTATGGCAAACAGGGGGCATCACTGGCTACAAAAGGGGCATCACTTGGCAAAAAACCCCAAATTAAAAACCTGGCTACGGGGCATCAACTAGCAGGGGGGGCATTACTCCCCTAAAAGGGGGCATCCCTGTAACAAGGGCATCTACGGCTCCCGGGGGCTCAAACAGCTACGGGCATCACGGGCTCCCGGGGGGAAACAACGCAACGGGAATCTCGGCTAAAAAGGGCATCAAAGGCTACAGGGGGCAACACGGGGGCTAAAAGGGGGGGGGGGGGGGGGGCATCACAGGCTACAAGGGGGCTTTCACTGGCTAAAAGGGGGCTTTCACTGGCAACAGGGGGAAAATCTACGGGTTTACGGGGGAAAATCTACGGGCTACGGGGGAAAATCTCCTGGCTAAAAGGGGCACCCACTGGATCAGGGAAATCTACTGGCTACGGGGGGCCACACTGGTACAGGGGGGCATCAACGGCTACAGGGGGCCTCACGGGCCCAAACCGGGGCCTAATACCGGGCTACAGGGGGCCTACTACCGGGGCTACAGGGGCATATTACTTTGCAAACCTTTATGAGGTGCAAAAAGGGGGATTTTAAAAATAGAGATGGGAAAATTGGTTGGGAAGTGCTGAAAAAGGGGAAAGGAGTCTTTAAAAATAATTGTTTTGAAAATTTTTAAAAGTGAAGAGGGGGAGAAAGTCACAGGGCGCTGGGACAGAGGGAAAAAAAAGAAGAAGGGGAAAGAAAAAACCCTCTTCAGAACTCCCCTGTGATTTAAACTAGATATAACTTTACTGTAAATCCTTATATGTCTGCAGACCTTTGTGTAAAACCTGAAATCCACCACTGAAATGGTCCCCTGTATGCGGAAATTTTGGTTTTGAAGTATAATTTTTTTGTATTCGGAAATGGTAATTTGTATTATTCAGTCCCAAAGTGGTGGGTAAATTTTTGTAGTCAGGGTGTTGCTTTTTTGGTCACTATTTTGGTGAAAGGGTAAATTGTGTCCGTAGTTTTAGTTCTCACTGGGTGCGGTGATATTGGGGGCTTAGGGGGGACATTGGTACTTTTAGTCGGGAATTCGGGTTTGGGGTATAGCAGTGTTATTTGGTAACAGTAAGACTAAAATCAAAGTAGTTTTATATGTAGCACAAATGGAAAGCTTTTCATTTAAATTTTGGTTTTGGTTTGAGGGGAAAGCCTGGGGTTTCCCAAAAGGCGCATTATGTTTACATGGGGGGTTGGGGGGGTAAAAATTTCTTCACCTCGCCCTGATTTGAAATTTAGCCAAAGGAAGGGCCCCTTTGAGCCCAGCCCAACATTTATTGACCCAAAATTAAAATAAAATACCACTTTAAAAACAAAAAAAAAACCCATAATTTTGATAAACAACATAAGGACATATGTCCAATAAAAAGAATATAAAAGGAAGTGAAGGGGAGCCCAAAAAAATGGGGGGAAGGGAAATGAAAGATAAATGGAGAAGTTTTAAACTTTGAAATTATAATTTTTTTAGATTTGTTAGGGGTTTTCCGGGAAAACGCGAAAGTGGAACCCACTGGACCACCGCAAGCGATGGGTAAGCACGCCAGGGAAGGGAAAATCTAAGTAGGTCCCAAAAATTCCCCAACCCGCCGCAAAGCTGGAAAGGAAACCTTCTGTGGGGGGGAAAGCCAAACCATCCTTTCCCCCTGACTTAATTGGGCTTGCGGTGGCACCGAAGTATAGCGGGGCCTTTTGGGGAAACCTTTAAAAAAGGGGGGGGCCCCGGGGGGGGGGGGGGTTTGGGAAAAAAATTTTTTTTTTTTTTCCCCCGGGGGGAAACCCGGGGCCCCCCTTTGGGGAATTTTTGGGGGGGGGGGGTTCCTTTTTTTTTTAAAAAGGGGGGTTTTGGTCGGGAACCCCGGGGAAAGGGGGTTTTTTTTTTCCCAAAATTTTTTGGGGGGGTTTTTTTTTTTTTGGGGGGGGTTTGGGGGGGGCCCGGGGGCCCCGGCGAAAGGGTTTTGGGGCGGGGAAAACCCCCCCGGGGGGGGGGGCCCCCCGGGGGGGGGGGGAAAAACCCAAAAAAAAAAAAAAAGGGGGGGGGGGGGGAAAAAAAATTTTCCCCAAAAAAAAAAAGGGGGGGAAAAAAAGGGGGGGGGTTTAAAATTTTGGGAAAGGGGGGGGAAAAATTAAAAAAAAAGGGGGGGTTTTTTGGGGGTAAGGGGCCCCTTTCCCCCCGGGGGTTTTTTGGGGGTTTTTTGGGGGTTTGGGGCCCCCCCCCCGGGGGGGGGTTTTTGGGGGGGAAAATTTTTTTTCCTTTGGGGGGGGGCCCTTTTTCCCCCCCGGGGTTTGGGGGGGGGGGGGCCCGGCGGGAAGGGGGGGGGGGGCCAGGGGGGGGGGGGGGCCCTTTTTTGGGGGGAAATTTGCCCCCGGGAAAAAAAGGGGGGGGTTTTTTCCAAAGGGAAAAAAAAAAAGGGGGGGGGCCCCCCCCTTTTTTTTCCCCCCCCCAAAAACTGGGTTTTTCCCCAAAAAAACCCCCGGGCCCCCGGGGGAGCCCCCCCTTTTTGGGCGGGGGGGGCCGGCCTTCCCCCTTTTACCCCGGGGGGGGGGCCCCCCGGGCCCCCAAGGGGGGGGGCCCCCCGGGGGCCCCGGGGGCCGGGGCCCCCCCGGGGGGGGCCGGGGGAAAAAACCCCCCCCCCTTTTGCCCCCCCCCTTTTTTGGGGGGTTTTTTAAACCCCCCGGGGTTTCCCCCCCCCCCCGGGGAAAAAAAACCCCTTTTTTTCCCCCCGGGAAATCCCCCCTTTTTTTTTTTTTTTTTTTTTTTTTCCCTCCCCCCCGGGGGCGTAAAAAAATTCAAAACCCGGCCCAAAAAAAAGGGAAATTTTGGGGGGGGGGGGGGGGTTTTTTGGGGGGGGGGGGGAAAAGGGAAACCCCCCCGGGGGGGCCCCCCCTTTGGCCCAGGGGGGCCCCGCAAAGGGGGGGGCCCCCGGGGGAAAAATGGGGGGTTTTTTTTTCCCGGGGGTTTTAAAAACCCGGGGGGGGTTTTTCCCCCCCCCGGGGGCCGGGGAAAGGGGGGGCCCCCGGGGGGAAAAAGGGGGGCCCCAAAGGTTAAAAGGGGGGGGGGTTTTCCCCCCCGGGGGAAAAAACCCCCAAAAAAGGAAGGGGCCCACCCCCCCCCGGGGGGGGGTTTTTAAAACCCCCCCCCCCCCCCCCGGGGGGGCCTTGGGGGGTGGGTAAAAAAAGGGGGGGGGGGGGGCCCCCAGAAAGGGAAAAAAAAGGGGGCCCCAAAAAGGGCTTTTTAAAAAAGGGGGGGGGTTTGGGGGGGGCCCCCGGGGGGGGGAAAAGGGGGAAAAAAGGGGGGGCCCCAAAAACCCCCCCCCCCCCCGGGGGGAAAGGGGGGCGGGGGGCCCCCTAAAAAACCCGGGGCCGGGGGGGCCCCGGGGGGCCCCCCCCGGGGGGGGCCCCAACCCGGGGGGGGGCCCCGGTTAAGGGGGGGGCCGGGGGGGGCCCCGGGTTTAACCCGGGGGGGAAAAAAAAAAAAAGGGGGGGGGGGGTTTTTGGGGCCCCCCCCCCCCCAAAAACCCCCCCTTTAAAACCCCCCCCCGGGGGGAAAAAGGGTTTGGGGGGGTTTAAAACCCCCCCCCCGGGGGGGCCCCGCGGGTGGGGGGCCCCCCCCCCCCCCCCGGGGGGGGGGGGTTTTTCCCCAAATTTTTTGGGGGGAAAATTTAAAGGGGGAAAAACCGGGGGGGCCCCCTTTTCGGGGGGGTTTTTTTCCCCCAAAATTTTTTAAAGGGGCCAAAAAAGGGGGGGGGGGGGGGCCCCAAAAACCCCCCCTTTAAGGGGGAAAGGGGAAAGGGGTTTCCGGGGGGCCCCCCCGGGGGGGGTTTAAAAAGGGGCCCCAAAAAAAAAAACCCCCGGGGGGGGGGCCCCCCCCCCCGGGGGGGGGGGGAAAAAAAAAAATTTTTGGAAAAACCCCCCCCGGGGGAAAAATTTAAAAAAACCCTTTTGGGGGCCCTTTTTTGGGGTTTTTTCTTTTTGGGGGGAAAGGGTTTGAAAAATTTTGGGGTTTTTTCCCCCCCCCCCCCCAAAGGGGGCCCCTTTTCCCCCCGGGTTAAGGATTTTTGGGGGGGGAAAAGAAAAGGGGGGGGGTTTGGGAAAAACCCCAAAATTGGAACCCCGGGGGGTTACCCCCCCCCCCGGGGGCCCCCCCCCCCGGGGGACCAACCCCCCCCTTAAAAAAAAAAAAAAAAAACCAAAAAAAAAAAAAAAAAAAAAAAAAATTAAAAAAAAAAAAAAAAAAACCCCCAAAACCCCAAAAAAACCCGGAAAAACCTTTTTTTGGAAACCCCCGGGGTTTTAAAACCCCCGGGAAAACAAAAAATTTTTTTTTGGGGGGGGGTTTTTAAACCCCCCCCCAAAAAAAGGGTTTTTGGGGTTTTAAAACCCCCCCCCCGGTGGCGAAAACCCCCAAAAAAAAAAAAATTTTTTCCCCTAAAAAAAAAGGGTTCCCAAAAAAAAAATTTTTTTTTTTTTTAAAAAAAAACCCCCCCAAAAAGGGGGGGGGTTTTTTTTCCCCCAAAAACCCCCCCCGGGGGGGGAAACCCCCCGGGGGCCCCGGGGGAAAACCCCCCCCGGGGGGGGGCCCCCCAAAAAGGGGGGAAACCCCCCCGGGGGGGCCCCGGAAACTAACCCCCCCCCCCCGGGGGGGGCCCCCGCAAAAAGGAAGGGGGCCCCCCGGAAAAAAAAAGGGCCCGGGGGTTTTTAAAAAAGGGGGCCCCCCCCCCCCCAAAACCCCCCAAAACCCCCCCAAAAGGGGGCTTTTTGGGGGGGGCCCCCCCCCCCCCGGGGGGGGGAAAAAAAGGAAAAAAAAAAATTTTTTTTCCCCCCCCGGGGGCCCCCTTTTTTTTTAAACCCCCCCCCCCCCCCCCGGGGGGGGGAAACAACCCCTTTTTTTAAAACCCCAGGAACGGGAACTCCGGGGGGGTTTTTCCCCGGCCAAAACCGGGAAACCAAACCGGCCCCCCCCCTAACCCCCCCCGGGGGGGGGGGGAAAAAAAAAAAACCCCCCCCCCCCCCCAAAAAGGGGGGGGTTTTGGGGTTTTTAAGGGGGGCCCCAAAATTTAAAAAAGGAAGGGGGGGGCCCCGGCCCCCCCCAAAAAAATTTTGGTTCCCCCCCCCCCCCGGGGGTTTCCCCCCGGGGGGAAAGGGGGGGGGAAAAAAACCGGGGGGGGGGGGGGGCCCCCGGGGGGTTTGGGGGTTTTTTTCCCCCCCGGGCCCCCCCCTTTTTTTTTCCCGGTGGATTAACCCCCAAAAGGGTTGCAAATCTTTTTGGGGGGGAAAGGGGAAACCTTTTTAAAAGGTGGCGCGCAGGGGCATCATTCCAGGACAGCTCTGATCCCGGGTGCGAAACTGTACTGCTTCCTTTCCCACGAAGTTTCCCCCGGCGAAAATTTAAGATGCCGCTCAAACAAAAGGGTCGAGCGGTTCCCGAAGACACTGCGGGAAATTTACGAGGAAGCCGCAAAAATCCGCAGTCACGGAATTTCTTTCCCGTCCCAAAGAGGGGAGCCCAGGGCCCGGGCCTTCCCCCGGGCAACAGGGTGACCAAAAAACCCACCCCTTTGGGAAAGTTCTTTACAAGAAAGGGCCCCCATTAACTCCCAAAGTTCATGGTGCCTGGGGGGAGGAAACCCCTGCAAGCTTTGGGGTCACCCGTCAAATTTTTGGGAGGCACGACAAACGGACTTGGGTTTCCCCAAAGGGGCCAGTTGGGGCCGCCGAGCGGGAGCTCCACAGGAAGGGGTTTAGGTTTTCTGCGGGCGGGGACGAGTTTCGCAAACCCTGGCGGGCAACCCGATCCAGCTGTTGGGCCCCCGCTGGGGGCCCTTGCTTTTAACTTCCGGGCACTAAATCGAGAGAGGGCCGCCACAAATGGGGGACGGTACCTTGGGGGAAACCATGGCCGGGCCCTTTCTGTTACAATTTCCACCGGAAAATGGGCCCCTGGGGCCCACCCCAAGCTTTGGTTTTAAAGCCCCACCAGGGGAAAGGAAAACTAAGTAGGGGCCCCCTTTTTCACCAGAGCCCACCGCAAAGCGGGGGGACTTGCTGCGGCAGGGGTTACCAGCTTTCCCCCCGATTACTTTCTTGGGGGTGGCAGCCAAGTTAAACGTTTGCAAAATCCTCAGGCAGGCTCGTATTTTGGTCAGGCAGGGGGTCAGGGGAGGCAGCTAAAGGGTTTGGTCGGGACCAAGGGAGGGGGGTCAGGGCAGGCGGCAGAGATACGTGGTCCCAAAAAAGGGAAAAAGGGGAAAAGGAACACGGTAGAACAGGGACGAGGGCAATAGGAACCTTTTCCAAAAGCCCAAAGGGACTAAAGATCCGGCAGGGAGCGGGCGGGAAACGCCCAGGGAAAAAGAGGCAGGGGCCCCGGGAATTTTCCCCAATTAAACCCGGGGCACTGCCCCTTTTTAAAACTCCCCAAGCCCGCGCGCCCACCTTTTGCCCCAGGACGCGCCGCCGGGCACAAAGACGCGAGGAACAGGAGCGCGGCCGGGGGGAAGTGGGGACCCCGCCGGGGGGGGAGCGTGCCCGCCCCCGACACCCGGGGGGGCGGGGGCACCCCCCCGGGGGCCGGGGCAGAGCTGCGGGGGCGCCCCCCAGGAGGGTTTGCGGGGGCCGGGCGCAACCAAAATTTGTCCCACACCTCTCAAAAATTTCCTTTTTTTGGCAAAAAAATGGAGAATTTTTCCAATCTTTTTTTCACATGGCAAAATTTAAAATTTTTGTTGGATTTTAAAGGAGCGGATGTGGCTAATTTTTAAATTTTTGGATTAAAATGCAAAGTTTGGGGGTATTGGGGAAAAAAAAAGGGTTTGGGGAGATGGAAGAAGAAGAGAACCCCAGAGAAGGAAACAAAGATTTGGACCCTTAGAAAAATGTTCCAAAAAGGGATACGAATACTTTCCCAGGGGAAAGAAAGAAAAAATTTTTATTCCCCCAGTTTAATGTTGGGAAAATGGGGCAAAACTTTTTTTTAAAAGGAATCCAGGAAATTTGATACCAGTATATTAAAACCATTTAAAATTAAAAGGGGTTTTTCTCACTACAAAACCAAATTTTTCTTACCCATTTCCTGTTTTCTCATTTCATTTTTTTTAATTCAGGGGGATTTTTTCCGCTTTTCTGGGTTTTACTGACTTGCAGTCATGAAACTGCTGAGGGCACCGGGGCTGAAACTATAATGACCATGCCTGCACCAAAAAGGGAATTGGGAAACCGGCCTGTATCTATACAGCCGAGGGGATGCCCCCCAACAAGAGGGGATATCTAGGAATAGGTAGGACACTGTTAATGGACACAAATTGCAAAGTGACTTGTTTTTGCAATATCTTTAACATAAAAAGCAATCCTTCTAGTGAGACAACCCCTTTAAATAGATCCAATAGAGACTGCAGTGTAGAATGAGGTATAGGGCAACCCAGTAATAATGCTATTAGATGATGTCTAACTAAATGAGGTGTAAAGGACATGGATTCAAGTTTGGCTCAAGGTAATGTACTCAAAGGATACCAGAGAAAAAGGCTTGTTCCAAAAGTATCGCAGCATTATATTAAGTTAGGAACAACTAGTCCTCTCTGATTATGACTATAGACCAGAATGTCTTTTTTAATTCTTGGTCTGCGACCATTCCATATAAATTTCGATAATATATTTTGTAATTTGTGTATAATGGGTAGTGGAAATAGATATAGAATCGTTCTGCACAGGTAAAAATTTTTAGGAAGAAGAGACATTTTGTAAGCACTTATTCTAGCAGACCAGGACAAACTGAGGGCTGATAGGTGTTTGGTTTCAGACTCCAAAGCATCGTGTAGACTGTTGGGCTCCTTTTGTGGGACGGCTGTAGCGATGGTGGGAGGCCGTTCCCACAGTCCGGTCCAGGTTTTTTACCTCTTTGAGGCCTTTAAAAGCCTGTTGGCAACAGAATCCTCAGGTTACACTCCTCACCTTAGGTCTGCAGCTCACAGGATTTTAAAGGCCTCAAAGAGGTCCAGCAAAAAACCCGTGGCAGCTTTCATGGCCTCCCACCCTCGCTATAGCTGTCCCAGAAAAGGAGCCCATGAAAGCTGCGTAGCAGCTATACTAATTAAACAGACAAGTTAGTAACCTAATGTCACTAACTAAGATGCTGCTTTTCTCCACCAAGCCCCTTGGAATTGGTGGCACGTAGACTGCAGTTCTGGTGCTGCAGTTTGGCTACATGGTAAAGCTGGGGTGGACCATCCAGCGTGACATCCTTGAAATCTTGATACCCCATACAGCAATCTCCTTGGCACATCACCAATTTTTCCTGGTGGCTGACTACACTGCATATAAGCTAATGTTATGATGAACTTTATTAAGCGTTAGACCTGTAATAAATCGGTTCGATCTAATGTACTCTGCTAAAGGTTCTATGCATTAAATGAGAATCAGTAGGGAAAGAGGGCATCCCTGATGGGTTCCATTAGTGATATGAAACCGAAAGAAATCCAGAAGTAAGCACCTGCACAGACGGACTAGTATATAAAGCCATGATTGTCTCTAGCAGAAAACCAGAAAAGGCACAATGCTATAAAACTAAACAGACATATGACCAACTCACTGGTCAAAAGCTTTTTCCACTTTGAGTGATAAGGGAACTACATTCTTAGAGGAGGAGCCAGCGATCTGAACTAAATCCAGAATGCGTCTCGTCGCATCTCTAACCAACTTGAATAATATTGATACGCAAGGCTATGATTTTGGCATAAAGCATAAAGCTTTATGTCGTGTTTAATAGCGAAATTGGTCTATAATTAGCGGGACAATTTGAGGGTTTATCAGGTTTTGGAATAGTAGTGATGATAGGTTTAAGTGACTCTTTTAAAGGTTTCCCACCAGAGGCAATGTCATTACAGAGAGAAGTAAGGTGTCTAGAGAGAGTGTCTGAAAAAATATTTATTGGAAAGACCATCTGGGCCAGACGCTTTATATAGTTTGCTGATTTGAATAGCCTTTTGGATTTCAATTGTAGAGAAGGATTTATTTAGATTTTCCAACTGTAAAGGATCTAATGTAGGGAGCTTGATTGACCAGAGAACCTCCTGCTATTTCTGCTTCAGTCTATGGTACCACCATAACTCCTAGGCAGCAGGCCCACTTTCTTGGGGTTATACTAAATTCCGATCTGTCCTTCTCTCCCAATATCCAATCTCTTGCCCGCTTCTGTCACCTGCATCTCAAGAACATCTCCAGAATCCGTCCTTTTCTCAATGTAGAAACAACTCAAACTCTCATTGTTGGTCTTATACTTTCTTGTCTTGACTACTGTACCACCCTACTTATCAGTCTTCCTTTCTGTAAACTCTCCCCTCTCCAATCCCTCCTGAATGCAACAGCCAGGCTCATCTTTCTCTCCAGCTGCTATACTGATATCTCTACCCTGTGTCTGTCATTGCTCTGGTTGCCCATTCAGTACAGAATACAACATAAACACATCACTCTTACCCATAAAGCTCTTCACAGCACTGCATCCCTCATCTCTGTCTATCACTCTACCCAGTTTCTGTTCTCTGCTAATGATCTTAGATTAAATGCCTCAATCATCCGAACCCCCCATGCTTGTCTCCAAGATTTCACATGTGTTGCACCAGTTCTCTGGAACATTCTACCCCATATGATCACTCCTAGCCTTCATCGTTTAATGTGCGCTCTGAGAGTACTTCTTAGGCAGGCCTACCAAGATCCCTAATTGCTAACCCCCCCCACTTTCTGTCAGACGCATACTTCTATCACTCCCTGCACTTGGGCACTCACAGGCACTTATTTGTATATAGATGTACAGTCTGGACGGCAGGTTTATTCACTTTTATGTAAACTTCTCCATATTTATGAAACATGGCTGGACCATTGTAAACCAAGCACTTCTCACCCTTCATCTCACCCATACACCTTTTAAATTGTAACATTTGAGGCAGGCCCTCACCCTTGTGTCTCATCTAAAATAGCTTTTCACGTGAAAATGTATATTATCCCCTTAAATTGTAAAGTGCTGGGAATATGTTGGTTTATATCTTTAAAATTTTATTAAAAGTGTGTTTGGGATTCATTCAAAACCCAACAAAAAAAATGAATGGGGAGAATGTGAAAGTGGGCCTTTTTTCCCGTATCTAAACCGCCTCATGTCAGCTCAGCTGGGCCTCAGACCTAAACGTACAAGAAGGGACAATCCCTTTAAAGGCTAAAGAAATTCCTAGCAGCCATTATCTGGCTCAAGTGGGCTGTAATATAACCAAAAACATGCCTACATGATTTAATCTGCACTGGTGCCTTTTTTTAAGTGCTTGATAAAGGGTTTGTCTCACTACATTGATTCATCTTACCTCAGTCCTGTTTTCTCATTTCATTTTTGAATTCAAGGGCGTGTTTACTGACTGTTACTAGCTTCCAAGAGATAGGCCCCGGCTGTAGCTATGCGATCATGCTGGCAGCCTATCAAGAGATCAAACGGGTCGTAACTATTTTCCGAGGAGCTGATGAACCATACAAGGGGGGACTTCTGGGAATAGGAAGGACATTTTAAATGGACCATTTTTGCAAAGTGACTTATTTTTGCAAGTCTTTAACATAAAAAGAAAACCCTTGTATGAGCAACCCCTTTAAGGTTTTTTTTTTTTTACTTAAAAACCTTAGCTCCTATACACTTTTCGTAAATAAGGATTATTCCCATTGTTTCTTTGATCATGTTATATGCATATTATATTTAAAAATATCTTGCTGTAAATTGAAAACTAACAAAATATTAACAATATACTTTTATCAGAATCATTATTTTTATACTATATATAAAACTTTCTCCTGTGAAGATTATCTGGATCTGAACCCGTGGGAAGAAAATTCAATTTGGGTCACCTTAGATGTCAGTTCCTTGTACACTACAATTAGATCTGCAGTATTTTCTAAATAGTAAACCTATTAAATAACTTAACTGTAATATGATATTTCTGCAGTTATTGGTTTTACACTAACCCACAATTACTTCATGCTGACTAATGAATTGCTTTTGCAGTTGAGTGGAACAGTGATCATGGCAAAATGATCTCCACCATGTGTAAAATCTCTGGTGGTTTTGGAACAGGCGCCTTGAAAAGGCCAATTTTTGGATAATAAACAATGTTTTGGCTTGTACTGTTCATCAGAATTTTTTTCAAAAGTTGCAGAAATTACTGCCATTAAAAATAATTATATTGATTTTTAATTTGACTTTGTTAAAAAGTTTAATGGGTATACTTATTTATTTACTTTTCTCCAAGCTTAGGCAAATGTCTGCCCTCAGTCACATCAATGCATTCCTGTAATTAGAAAATTACTCTACAAAGGTAGAAGTAGGAACATATTCACATTAATCCTGTATATTATTAGATCATAGTTCTACATCAATACCGTATCAGATGATTTTTGCTTAGAGAACTATTTATGCAAAATGTTAGCAGAAGTAACTTTTCTGGAGACATGGGCTGGTTACGGTGACAAGCAAGGGGGTTTAAATACAAATTCAATTTCTCACTTTTTGTGGCAAGCACTCATGGTGCTTATCTATCAACCTCTACAAATAAAGCAGAAAGGGGTAGCATCCATTGCTTTCTCACAGATGAAGCTGGTTGGAGCATTGAACTTTCAGGTACCAATGTGGGGACTTGGCACCTTCTGTATGAAGAAGAAATGCAGGGGCCCCCCATAGTTCCTTTTTTTTGGGTTCTCAGATGAGGTGCTCTCTGGCTATTATTCTTTTGGGCAAAGGGAAGTCGGCAAGTCCCTTATCAAAAAATATGAAGGCGTAATACAACCAAAAAAAGATATAAGGGGGCATGCTTTGGGAGGAATCGTCACAGGTCTCACAGTTGGATGGGACACAATAGTCACTTGCTCACTGTCAAGACTCTCAACAGAAAGTTTTGGATCAGGATGACCATTAAATTAGGTTTTTACTCAAAATGGTGGATGATGAACCGATACCAAAGAAATAATATGAGTCTCCAGGGCGTGTCTGAGACTATAGCACCCACGTTATTGTTGGAACTTAGCCACATTTCATTGTTTGGTCAGGCTAGAGGTCTCTCTTACCTTTTAATTCTATGCTTTTTCTTGTTATCTAATTTTATATCATAGAAATTTTCATGATATTTTGTAGCTTCTTTACTACTGTGAGGAACTGATTCCCTCATGTTTAGACATAGTCCACCCTACTTGTCAGTTATATTTAGATATTTTTTCTTACATGTCTGTCTTACATCCTCGGTTTAGTTGCTAGGGAATTAATGATTATTTCATGGTGAATTATTCATCTAGATTCTTCTAGTCTTCACTCTATTTTTCATTTTACTTTGGTTTTTCTTTCTTCTTTTCTTTTCCCCTTCTTAATACTCTTCATTTCATAATTTATCCCTTTTTTTCAGTGCAAGAAGATATAACGCCCCCAATGTCCATTATGCATTAAGAAAGAGCTCCAATTCTATTATTGCAAGAACTGGCCATGTTCTGGTCATAAGGGACCAATATTATAATAAATAGTACCATAACTCAAATTCATGCTGTAAGCCTAAAGGGTGGAGCATAGTGACCCATAATTTATTGCCACGCACAGTCTGGGTGGAACATAGGGATGCAGAGAGATACATATCTGATGTTAAAGTAATTAGCTGATTTCAAGGTTTTGATCATTGCTAATATCTGTCTTCCAAACCAAGATCAAATATGTGTGCTCAGATTGTTTCGATACAGATGGATTTTTGGCCATTTCACGACCAACTCTATGCAACTTGTAGATGTTGGGAGAATTTTTATCAACAGGTTAAATATTATATATTGTAAGGTTTCAAAGGACTTTATTGCAATAAAAGCAAGAACATAGACATAAAGGCAGTCCATAAAACATCTCTCATGAGGTGAGTGGATCTTTAAGGCCACGGGTCGCAGTTGCCTGACCAGCTGTGGCCAGGGACATTAGGGTGAGAACTAGATACCGGGATGGCAGACACCAGAGCAATGGGCTACTAGGTGGTAGTCGCCGGCAACAAGTGAATTCAAAAGAGACCTATTTCTCACAAGCTGTCTTCTTTTTACTTGTAAAACCATAATTTGACTTTGCGCTCCTCTAACTACGGTTTAGAGCTGGAGACATGCTTTACCTCATTTTCTTTAGCAAGGCAGTGGTTGTCTTGGAGATGTGTTTGGGGTTGTTATCATGTTGGAATACTGTCCTTCAGTCCAGTTTCTGAAGGAAGGGGATCATGCTCTTCAGTATGTCACAGCAAGTGTTGGCATTCATGGTTCCTTCAAGGAACTGATGCTCCCCACAACTGGCAGCACTCAGGATCCCCAAACCATAACACTCCCACCACCATGCTTGACTGTAGGCAAGACACACTTGTCTTTGTACTCCTCACTTGCTTGACATCATCTGAACCAAATAAGTTTTTCTTGGTCTCATCACACCACAGGACATGGTTGCAGTAATCCATGTACTTAGTCTGCTTGTCTTCAGCAAACTGTTTGTGAGCTTTCTTGTGCATCATTTTTAAAAGAGGCTTCCTTCTGGAATGACAGCCCAGCATGTGCACTAAATTTTTTTTGTCAACCATGGCGAGACCTGTTCTGAGTGGAACCTGTCTTGTTAAACCGCTGTATGGTCTTGGCCACAATGCTGCAGCTCAGTTTCATGGTGTTTGCAAGCTTTTTATAGCCCAGGCCATCTTTATGTAGAGTAACAATTCTTTTTTTCTGATCCTCAGACTGGTCTTGCCCATGAGGTGCCATGTTGAATTTCCAGTGACCAGCATGAGAAAGCATGAGAGCAATAACACCAAATTGAACACCCCTGCTCCCCATTCACACATGGGACCCTTTAACACTGATGAGTTACATGACATTGTAGAGGGAAAATGGCAAATTAGGCATAACTTGTACATTTTCATTCAGGGGTGTACTCACTTTTGTTGTCAGCGAGTTAGACATTGGAGCCTGTGTGTTGAGCTATTTTGAGGGCACACCAAATTTACACTGTTATACAAGCTGTACACTGATTACTTTACATTGTATCAAAGTGTCATATCTTCAGTCTTGTCCCATGAAAATATATAATACAATAGTTACAAAAATGTGAGGGATGTACTCACTTGTGTGAGATACTCTAATATATATGCTTTTGCAGTTTAACTTAGATGTGTTTTTAAAAGTTTCTTTAGTCAGATTTGAGATAAAATTATCCGTGGTGCAAATAGTGTCGCAACACAAGACAACTGTGTATCTGACAGGGAGAACCAACCTTATTTCCAATTCGTCTATTGTGACTAGTGAATGTTGCCTGAAAAGGCTAGGTGCAACTAGATTTTTGAGGCTAGGGTACCTTCTAAAAATCATGTCAGGTTTAGACGCAAGAAGAGGACCAGAAAAATGGTCTTTTGAGGCTCTTTCGACAATTTAGGATATTGAGAAAAAATTGTACCAAGCATTCAGAATGTGTACATCAAACTGAATTTATATCATGGCAGTTTTGTGAAAAGCATTACCTGGCCTCTTTAGACCAAAATGCATTCACAAAGCTACTCAACTGAGTCAAGACGACTGTCTGTCCAACAGTATTGGTTGTTCTGCTTTTAAGAGAACGGATATGCAGTAAATGATGATGGTAGGAAATTTGCATTTATAACACAATTTAATACATCTCATAGTGCCATTAGAAATACTATTAAAACAAATTGTAATTTTTTACTCAAAGCCCTATTTCAGGTCTTTTTCTTCCATCTAAACCCGAAATGATTTTTAGAAGGCCCTCTAGCCTTAAAAAGTGTAGTTGCACCTAAACCTATTAGGCAATATTCCCTAGTCATAGTAGACGACTTTGGAAATAAGGGTAGTTCTCCCTGTCTGACACATAATTGTCTTTGTTGTAATAGTATTCACACCATAGATAATTTTATCTTAAATGTGACTAAAGAAACTTTTAAAATTGCATCTAGATTAAACTGCAAAAGCAGATATACTGTATTATTTACTTAATTGAATGTATCTGTAAGTTACAATACGTGGGGAGATCACTGTAACTTTGCACGCTCGCTTACGAGGCCATAGAGCTTGTATATAAAAGGGAGATACTAATCATAGTGTATCACGACATATTGCTGATTTATATAATATGGATTTTAAATGCATTAAAATTACTTCTATAGACTAGATACTGCTAAATAAAATAAGTAAAATCCAGATTCTCCGAAAAGGGAGGTTTACTGGATGTACAAACTGCAGAGTGTCAAGCCCAAAGGGTTGAATGAAACAGCTGAGTTGACTTATTAAGCGTTTTTGACAATGTTTGTAATAGGAAAATGTGTTATGTACAGTATTTCCCAGTGACTACATATTTTTTATGTACAACCTGCTCACCACAGATCAATTATGTCTATTCCCTATCTACAAGCTGGTTTATACATGCATAATTAACTCCAGTCATGAACTACTAAAACTCTCTATTGAGGGTAACAGGTTATCTCCAAGTAAGTGGGACATAGAGCATGGAGCTTTATTCACTTCAAAGAAGGACCAGTTCTTCACATGCCCATCTACCCTAAACACCCCAACATATGTTATAATGTGTAATCAAGGGACACATCAAATTTGTTATTCTTGTACCTTCCCCCCTCATCACCTAATCAGCCATCAGGTGAGTCCCAATTGCATCCCATTTCCTTCCTTGCCCCAGGACAAAGGATATTTTACATTTGTAAGTGCTAGGTGTTTTCTGCTGTTTATCCCTTTTATTTTATGATTGTATTGCTTGTACATATGTCACCTAATTGTACTATTTGTCTTTTTCTGTTATGTAAGCACTGTACCTTTTTCTATTAACCCCTTAACGACCCTGGACGTATGAGTACGTCCCAGGGCCGCTAAGGGGCGTTGCAGGGGGATCGCTCCCGACCCCCCGCACAGCCGGCGGGTGTTAGCGGCTGATCGTCGCTAACACCCGGCATTAACAGCGCCGGCGGGTGGCACCGCCCGCTGGCGCTGTTTAACCCGTCAGACACCGCGGCAAAGATGGCCGTGGCGTATGTCTAAATGACGATCAGTGCCGCGCACCGATCTTTACGGTCATCGGCATCAGCGCAGCTATGTTGCGCCGATCCAACGACCGGACACGGCAGTGGGGAGCCCTTTGAAGGCTCCCGTCACTTACATTTCCCGGTTTGCCCCACTTCCGGCCGTAGACAGGCAGTGGGGAAATGCATTAGGCTGTATTAACAATCGCGCCCCCTAGTGGTCAAGCACCATAGGGGGACTAAATGTTACAGAAAAAAAATAAATAAATAAAGTTTTAAAGTACAAAAAAAAAAGTATTAAAAGTTCAAATCACCCCCCTTTCCCCATTTTATAAATAAAATCATTAAAATAAGAAAAAAGTAATTTTAGTGGGGGATTTTAATGTGGCCCCAGACCCCACTTTGGACAGATCTGGCACAGGTCGAGTCACAGGGCCCTTCAACTCCTCGATCATATACCTTATGGACCACCTGGGTGTCTATGACCCCTGGCAGCTCATGTCCCCCACAGATCGATCTTTCACTTATTACTCAGCTGTTCATGATTCATTTTCGAGGATTGATATGGTCCTGTTGTCTACGACTCTTCATTCGATGGTGATGCAGGCGGATCTTCACCCTATTACTATCTCGGACCATGGTCCTATCCAATTAGTTTTGGCCAGTCCGGGCGGCCCCGCTATGGGCAGGTCATTGAGATTCCACACACCTCTGTATGAATCAGATGACTTTAAAGCTTTTTTAAAAGCACAATGGTCTCAGTTTCTGTCGGATAACAAAGAGCATGCTGGGGATGCACCCTTGCTATGGCTCACTGGGAAAGCGGTGCTGCGCGGCCTAATAATCAGCTACGTGGGCATGAGGCGTAGGGACGCGAATGAAAAGTTTAGAAGGTTGCATGAGGACTTGCGTGCTGCCCAGCAGAGATTTGCAGCTTGCCCCTCGGCGCAAACAAAGGTTTATACGGAAGCCCAGGACCTTTTGAGTACCTTCCTCAATGGACATGTGCGCTGGCAAGTCGGGGCCACCCAAAATCGATATTATAGGTGGGGGAATAGGCAGGGAAAATTGCTGGCTAGCATGACTGATCAATGGAAGCCGAGGCCGCCAATAGCGGCAGTTAAGTCCCCCGAAACAGGCAACATCCTGAAAGACGTGACAGATATAGAGAATGCTTTCATTGAGTCCCTGTATAGCGCCACCCCTTTTGATGCGGACCAGGTCGCGGGATTTTTGGACTCGGTGCGCACTCCAGGTCTTACCGAGGACCAGCGCCTACAGCTAGAAACTGATATCACCGTGGAGGAGGTCTCGGCGGTAATCACTTCATTAGCCAACGGTAAATCGCCAGGGCCCGATGGCTACTGGGCAGAATTTTACAAAATCCTGAAACCCGATATTGTCCCCCATCTAACCCAGCTATTCAACAACGTCTACATTCGATCTATCCCAATAGACTCCTTTTTTGACTCCAAAACGGTGCTGCTGCTGAAGGACGGGAAGGATCCTGCGTCTTTAACGTCATACCGGCCCATATCCCTGCTGAACCAGGATTATAAGCTCCTGGCCAAAATTATTGCAAACTGACTTCAGAAATTTTTGCCTGTCATTTCACATCCCTGCCAGTCGGGTTTTATCTCAAATCGATACTCGACCAGGAATGTACGGTTGGCTGTGGCAGCAGCGACAGCGGCGCAGGATCCTGGCCACCCGGTGTCCATGCTGTTAAGCTTGGACGTGGAAAAGGGTTTTGACAAGGTCTCATGGCCTTTTCTGGCTGCCACGCTGGGGCGGCGGGGGTTTGGGTCTGTGTTCACTTCCTTCCTGTCCCTCATGCAGCAGAACGCGACCACGGCTCTCCTCCTGAATGGGCGAACATCCCCGCTCATTGATTTGTTTCGCGGGGCGAAGCAAGGATGTCCTCTTTCACCCATTTTATTTAACCTCTCCATTGACCCCCTTCTGTATCACATCACCCAATCTCAAACATTTTCGGGAATTAAGCTAAATGACTGCGAGATAAAGCTGGCGGCCTATGCGGACGACCTGCTACTGATGGTCTCCAACCCCAAAACTACCTTGGCGGCAGTGTTGCAGGATATTAAAGCGAAGGGAGACCTCTCGGTGTACAATATAAACATTGATAAGAGCGAGGGCCTTCTACTTAGAGGACCGTCACGCCCATTATGGACCTGCTCTCATCATCTCCGCTGGTGCACTTCCAGCATAAAATATTTAGGCATCCTCATACCCCGGCACCCCGGTAAAATATACACGGAGAACATCTGTAAATATGTGACGGCGCTGCAACACACTCTCAAGAAATGGGCGACCATCCCGCTATCCTTTATGGGACGAGCCAACTTGCTTAAAATGGTGGAGATCCCACGCCTCCTGTATCTATTTAATATGATACCAATATATCTTAAACCCAGGGAGGAGAAGCTCATTAACGCCCTTTTTCTGAACTTTATTTGGGGGGGGGCAAACGGGCGCGCATTCCTCTTCATATTCTCCATCAGCCCAAGCTTCTTGGCGGTCTCGGCTTCCCCAACATCAAGTATTATAATCTAGCGGCCCTGGGACGATATCTTGCGGACTGGTGTCAGACCTCAGATGTATTCACCACAAGCCGGGTGGATGGTCTGTTCATGCTGGAGTCTTCTCTTGTAAACTTTTTGCATTTATCTTATGTGGAGCTTCCATCTGATGTCAGGAGTAATGTCCTTCTCATGCCGGTTTGGAGGGCATGGAAGAGGATCAGAATGCTAAAGGGCCTGTCACCAGACCACTTGCTTTATCAGTCCTTAACTAGAAACCCCCGCTTCCAGGATGGGTCCTCACACGGCTCGTTCCGGTGGTTGCATGATAGGGGTTTGTCTTGCCTCACGCAATTGGTGGACCCGACTGCTAGACGGGCTTATTCACTTCAGGAACTCCAGCTGCAGTTTCCTGACCTTCTAATCCCTTTCTTCACTTATCTTGAGGCTAGCAGCTTCCTCAATTCCATCCTCCCACACATTGCGGAGGCAGAATGGAGTTCAGATTTTCACAAGACTGTGGTGAGACCGATGACGAGACGTTCTCATCTCTCCGTACCTGCTAGGGAGCATTGACTATACACAAACCTCCCTGCAACTTTCGCGTTGGGAGCAGGCTGATCCAACCCTGACCCCTGATACTATATTGCGGGCACTTGCAGATTCCTATAAATTTCTTCCTGCGTCTCGATACATTGAGATGTCGCTTAAGGTGGCACACAATGCCTATCTGATGCCTCTCAGAGGACATAGAATGGGGCTGTATACCTCTAGTAAGTGCGATACGCTAGAAGCTGATCTCTACCATTGCCTCTGGCACTGTTCTAAAATTCAACAGTACTGGGCAGATGTGGCGTCTCAAGTGCAGCGATACCTTGGGTGTGCATTCACCCCCACCGCGCAGTGGGCCATCTTTGGGTTCATAGATACTGAGACCGGGTCGTACACTAGAAAGGAGAAGAGGCTTTTGCACGTCTTATCAGCAGCGGCGCGAAAGGCAATTTTGCAGGTGTGGAGCCAGCCGGCGAGCCCTAACAGACAACTTTTCCTTGAAAATACCTTTTTCTTGCTGAAAATGGACTGGATAGAGGCTTCGCAGCGAAAGGAACAAAAAGTTAAACAGTTTTTTGCCTTATGGCAGACGGTGATAGATACGTTGCCAGTCCCAATTCGGGATAAGATACGATCCTGCTTTGGTATGACAGGTGCTGCTACAATATCCACCATCCAATATTAAAAATAAATTTTTTTTATTGTGATACAAAATAAGTAAAAACCATACAAAAATTTGCAAAACACCCAAGCATGGATGAGCATAGGAGTGTACATGCGTGATCACAGACTGACGTGTTTCGAAGCCATGGCTTCTTAATCGTAGCTGACGTAACAGATGACGTGTTCCTTTAAATACAAAGCAGATTAGATCACATGCTTCAATTCTACCAATGAGAAATAACAACAACTCCATATAAAAATGAATTAAAACAGTATCAAGGACACACAACAGTACATCTAAACATAGTGGAACAAAGATCAGTAATAATACATAATATCCTGTCTGATATTTAACCCTTTCGGAGATCTAGTATCTAAATCAAATATCCAGCGAGACTCTCGGCTAAGAAGTTTGCGGAGTAAATCCCCGCCTCTCGGGGAGTGTGTTACCTTTTCTATTCCCAAAAAGGAAAAATAACTCACATCTCCTCCATGTGTCTCCAAAAAATGTTTGGACACCATGGAGATACTACCGACACCATTAGTCCTATGGGAATCTGAAAGATGTCGCCTAATGCGAACCTTGAGTGGACAGGAGGTACACCCCACATACTGCACTTTGCAATGTGTGCAACTCACCAAATAAACAACAAACTTGCTGTTGCAATTTATAAATTTATTTATATGGTAAGTTTTACCTGTAGAATAAGAGGTAAACTGGTTTGAATTCTGACAATAGCGGCAAGCAGTGCATCTATTATGGCCGCATCTGAAAAAAACCTGGTTGATTTAACCACGCATATTGAGGTGCAGGGGAGGACATGAACAGGCTCGGAGAAAGTAAGGATCCCAGTGTCGGGGCTCTTCTCGAAACAAATCTGATGTTAGTATCTAATATATCCTGTAGTTCTTCTGAAATTCGTAATACCGGCAGATGTTTTTTTATAATGGAAACGATTTGTTTGAACTGTGTGCTATAAGTGGTGCTAAAAGTAACATTGTTGCTGATAGATCTAATCCGCTTGTTGCGGTATTTGTTCTTAAACAAACTAGTCCTATCACGAGACAAGATTCTATTACGAGCTGTTTCAAGATCTGTATTGCTGTAACCTCTAGCTTGCAATCTAGTACTTGCTTCTGATAGATGTAATTCAAACTGCTCGTCATTAGTGCAATTCCTGCGAAGTCTAACAAATTCTCCATAGGGAATGTTTCTAGACACATGATTAGGATGACAAGAATTGGCTAATAAAATAGTGTTGCCTGCTAGCGCTTTTCGATATGGTGAAACCTGTACATGTTCTCCACTGCACCCTCTTAAAGTTATATCCAAAAAATTGATATTGGTGGTATTAAGTAAAAAAGAAAATTGCAAATTACAGGTATTCTGGTTAATATATTGCACAAACTGGGGGACAGAATATCAGACAGGATATTATGTATTATTACTGATCTTTGTTCCACTATGTTTAGATGTACTGTTGAGTGTCCTTGATACTGTTTTAATTCATTTTTATATGGAGTTGTTGTTATTTCTCATTGGTAGAATTGAAGCATGTGATCTAATCTGCTTTGTATTTAAAGGAACACACGTCATCTGTTACGTCAGCTACGATTAAGAAGCCATGGCTTCGAAACGCGTCAGTCTGTGATCATGCATGTACACTCCTATGCTCATCCATGCTTGGGTGTTTTGCAAATTTTTGTATGGTTTTTACTTATTTTGTATCACAATAAAAATTTTTTATTTTTAATATTGGATGGTGGATATTGTAGCAGCACTTGGACTTTCCTATTTCTACTATTGAGCCACGAGGTGGTGGCGGTGTCTGGCTCTATCCCCACCAGGAGCATAATTGTGCAGGTGAGCATACCCTATACTGTTTTTTCGTGCTTTGGTATGACAGGTTGGTACCTGGCTCAACAACTAAGGGGCACTGATCCGATTAACCTTCAGGACCTTGGTTCTTGCCTGACAGAGTCAGATGTGGAGTCCCTACTTTTACCCTAAAACTTGTTTCCCAGTAAAGATACCCGTGTAACGTTCAATGTGGCATGGAGCTGGGGGTATGTGGCCCTCTTTAAATTGACTGCAAAGGGTGTGGGGGGGGGGGGGTGGTGGTGAGTTTTTTGGAGGCTGATGGCGGAGTGGGGGGCTGCATTGGAGCAGAGTTGTTTGTTTGCTTGATTTGAATGTTTAACCATTTGGTTAATTATGTCTCTTTCCTAACTTGCCTCTGCGAGTTTCTGCCCATGATACTTGAACCATTGCCATGAACACTGTGGGTAGTGACTTTTCTGTTATTATTGGGCAGTTCATTCTCATGTTGACTTCTTGTTGGAAAAAAAATGTATGTAAACTGAAGTCTTCACAACCAATTGTCTGCCTGCGTGCAGAGATGATAACAGCAATTTGATACTATTGTATAATTTTTTTAATTGTTTTATTCTACTTGAAGACTCATAATAAAAACAAGTTTAAAAAAAAAAAAAAGTTACACATATTTGGTATCGCCGCGTCCAAAAAAGTCAGATCTATAAAAATATAACATCATTTATCCCATATGCTGAACACCGTAGAAGAAAAAAAATTCCAAACGGCAAAATTGCGTTTTTTGGTCATTTTACGTCACTCAAAAAAATGGAATAAAAATGATCAAAAAAAGTCGCATGCATTCCAAACTGCTAGCAATAAAAAGTACACTTCAGCCCGCAAAAAATGCCCCCTCACTGACGTCCATAGATGTTAGTACAAAAAAGTTATTGGTCAC
This sequence comes from Phyllomedusa bahiana, assembly GCA_025379985.1. Classification (NCBI taxonomy): domain Eukaryota; kingdom Metazoa; phylum Chordata; class Amphibia; order Anura; family Hylidae; genus Phyllomedusa; species Phyllomedusa bahiana. Next base: position 29,432 of record JAODAL010025749.1, on the reverse strand, counting down.
ACACAATGGCGCCGTGGCGCAAATTTCAAAAATAGAAAATGTTTGGAATTTTTTTACGGTACCAAAACATAATGGAAACCCTACATGTTTTGTATTGCCGGATGCGTAACAACCTGTAGAATACAGATAACACATTATATTTACTGAAGATTGAACGCCGTAAAAGCAAAACCCCCAGAAACATGGCGAAAATACGTTTTTTTTTCACAATTTGTCCCTCTTGGAATTTTTTTGCGGTTTCCCAGTATATTCTATAGTATAGTGAATAACACCATTAGAAAGTACATCTTTTCACAAAAATATAAGCCCTCTTGGGTCTATGTAGGTTGAAAAATAAAAAAGTTATGGCTTTCAGAAGGTGAGTAGGTAAAAACGAACGTGTCACCCAAAAAAAAACGCCGGGTCCTTAAGGGGTTAAACATTACAACTTTAAAAATTTTGGTCTTTGTATGCTTTGTAAGAATCCATAGCCTTGATTATAATGTTTAAGTGCTGGAGAGCAGTGTGTAAGTGTTTAATCCTGTGAGTGCTGGAGAGCATTGTTTTATTAGAGTGTTTTACCCTTATAGTGCTGGTGAGTAGTGATGAGCGATTACTAACAAATTCGAGCTCAGGCCAAACCCTGAATTTTGAGAAATTGGGGCCGAACGCCGAACCCCATTAAAGTCAATGGGAGATGATGTTCAGGTTTATTTTTATACTAACACAGGTGAGAGAAGCCACAATTACCTTCCAAATAAGAGCATACATGCCAAACTCTCCCGTTTTTGGCGGGGGGTCCCGCTATTTGGGGCCCTCCCGCCCTCCGGGGGAGTTGGCATTCCTCCCGCCGCCTGCAGGCGGCGGGGGTCCTTTAAATTACCGCGGCGAAATGAGTAGCGCTGGTGCGCTATCTTGCGCCGCGGGACCGCTCCTACAGGCGGGGTGCAGCGGCCGCAGCGGCCGCTCACCCGCCCGCGGTTTTCACTGTGCAGGGAGGAGGGAAGGAGGGATGGGCTCCCTTCCTCCCTCCTCTCTCCTGTATGTACGGCGCGGGGGTGTGCGCCGCACATACAGGTCAGTGGCGCAGGGGGAAGTGACGCGCGACTGCAGGGGAGTGACGCGCGGGCTGCTCTCACTTCCCCCTGCGCCGCTGAGAGAGATGGGCAGGAGCATGGGCCGGGGGGCCTAACCTGGAAAAGATGGAATATTTTTTATTTCCTTTTGGCCAACAAAGGGGCAAATACCTGGCAACAGAGGGGGCCTACCTTTGGGAACAGAGGGGGCACTACCTGGCAACAGAGGGGGCACTACCTGGCAACAGAGGGGGCATCTAAACCCGCAACAAAGGGGGCTCTACCTGGCAACAGAGGGGGCCTACCTGGCAACAGAGGGGCACTACCTGCAACAGAGGGGACATTACTGGCAACAGAGGGGCACTACCTGGCAACAAAGGGGCCTAAACCTGGCAACAGAGGGGGCACTACCTGGCAACAGGGGGCACTAATGGGCGACAGGGGTCACTACCTGGCAACGTGGGGGGGGGGGGGGGGGGACTACCTGGCAACAGATGGGGGCACTAACCCGGCAACAAGTGGGGGCACTACCTGGGCTAACAGATGGGGGCACTACCTGGCTAACAGAGGGGGCACTACCTGGGTACAGAGGGGGCACTACCTGGCAACAAGATGGGGGGCACCTACCTGGCTAACACAGGGGGGGCACTACCTGGCTAACAGATGGGGGCACTACCCGGCTAACAGATGGGGGCACTACCTGGCAACAGAGGGGGCACAAACTGCCAAACAGATGGGGGCACCTACCTGGCTGACAATGGGGGGCACCTACCTGGCTAACAATGGGGGCACCTACCTGGCTAACATGGGGGCACCTACCTGGCTAACAATGGGGGGCACCTACCTGGCTAACAATGGGGGGGCACCTACCTGGCTAACAATGGGGGGAACTACCGGGCAACAATGGGGGCACCTACCTGGCTAACAATGGGGGGCACCTACAGGGCTAAAATGGGGGGCACCTACCTGGCTAACAAGGGGGGGCACCTACCTGGCTCACAAAGGGGGGGGCATTACCTTGGGTAAAAAATTTGGCTCTACTGGCTACAGAGGGGGCATCTACTTTTGGCTACAGGGGGCATCTACCAGCCTGTAAGGGGCACTACCTGGATAATGGGGGCTACTACCTGGCTATAAGGGGATCTACCTGGCTTTCTTCCAAAGCCGTTATGGGAGTTAGGTGGAGTGGGTGTGGCTTTTTGAAGGGCGTGACATACCAACAAGATGGGCGTCATGCCAAATTTTTGGGGGGGTACGCGCGCCGCCCACTAGATTCTCCTGCTTTTTCATTTTCGAAAGTTGGCAACTATGCATAAGAGTAAAATGGATACGTGGAACAACTTAGTGAAGACAATTTTGGCTCTAGGAGTCACAGAAAAAAATTCACAGCTAAAATAATTTATTCCTTTCAATGGCTAACTGAATAGATGAGGACAGCATAGCTATAGCAGGTACAGCGATAGCAGCTGCTACAGGGCCCATTTGACACATAAGGAGACACCAGTGTTGGAAATAGCACATGGTGACTGGCAGGAGCCCCCTATCACTTTTTTCACCCGGGCCCAAGAACCTGTCATAACTGTGGTGGAAGCAAGTACATCGCAACGGGGAACATGGAGGTTCAGCTGGCAGGCCGTATTTATAGGGGATGCAGTAGTAGCCTGGACTGCCGTCAGTCATCTACTAACTGTTTCAGGGCCCCATGCAGCTAAATCAAATGGGACTCCCACCCATTACTAGTTCCTTTTTTTAACATATCACTGGGCCCCTTTTTGATTAGGGCCCCTGACAGGAGTACTGCCCTATTGGCACCCCTGGCACCCCTTTTACAGTAGCCTGACCCCAAAACCAGCAAAAACTACCTTTTGGACACCCATAATAAAATTGGATGACGCTGCAACACTGACAGTCGGGCCGAAATAGGGTGCGAACGCCGGAAGTGTGAGCTAAGATCTCGAGTCTTCCTCAGGAGACAGTCAAGACCCGGGTAGCGCTTGAGAAATTTCTGCCTATACGAGAGCACTTGCTCCTCCATACAAAATTCGAAAAGGCCTTCCATAGCACCATCACATTCTTGTACTTAAGCAACAATGGAATATTTTGCAAAGAATATTGAGACATTATGCCATAAACTCATAGGGAATGGGCTCAAGGAGCTCAGGTTCCTTTCCATGAGTGCGGATGAAGTGAGTTCCACCCAGTTGCCCTTCTCCTTGGCTTCCTTTTTCTTCCTCTCGTTTTCCTTGATGCGCTGGAGGAAACTATCTCTGCTCTTGGAGTGGCGAATGTGCTCCACATGGACGGTGATTTCTTTTGGCAAGGATTTTACCCTTTATCTGCTTGTTCACAATTATATCCACAGCATGCTGCTTAACATTGTAGATCCTGCCATTCTTGCCATGATAGCATTTATGTGGCATGCCTTTTTGTATAGTACCCATACCCTCATACACAATGTCGCTTTTCTTGTAGATGCGCATGTATGTTGACAAAGGCACAACTCCATGTTTACGGAAGGGTCTGGAGAAAATATATCAGGTTCCACGCCTTTTGCCTCTTGCGTTCGTTATTTTTGCACCAGCGGAAAGAGAGGGACCGGCTTCCTTCTCCTCCTCTGAGGACATCAGTGATTTGGCGTCACATCAAACAAAATCATCCTCTTTGGCCTCTTAATCTTTTGAAATGCCTTCTGACCCCAACTGCATTGTGTCATCAAAGAGCTCTTTAGAATCTGGATTATCTAGTGCGGTCTGTTTATTGGGTGACATTTGGCCCGTGTTTGCTTCAGTTTGGAATGATGATGATGATATTTGTGGCCGTAACCTAGAGGAAGAGAAGGTAAAACTGTTGGATGCAACGTGTGTTAACCACTGAAGAACAGATTGGCGCCACTCTTCAGAAATGAGACACACAGGGAACCGACCAAGTGATGACAGGCCTGACGGTCCTGCGACTGACGATGTGCTCGCTTGTGTGTTGTCCGGAACACTGGAAGGAGTGCCTTGTCTCGTACCTCTAGCTCCACGTCCGACGCCCCTCCTTGCTCGCTTACCACCTCTAGTTCGCTCCATGTTCAAAAATATAAATATTAAAAAGGTCAAGATTTGTTCACAGTCTCTTATTGAAGAACTGTACTCCAAAGACAGCAAATCACAAGTGTTCTAGGATTAGAAATAGAATTTTTTCTATGGAATATCTGTGAAATGGGGTCTTATGGAAAAACCGTGACAGCAAGACAGCACATGAAAAGTGTTTTTATATGCCTATACTTTGCAACTGACAAATATGAGTAGAAATATAATTTTTTCTATGGAATATCTGTGAAATGGGGTCTTATAGGAGAACCATGAAAGCAAGACAGCACATCAAAAGTGTTCTCAAATGCCTACACTTTGCAACTGACAAATAGGAGTAGAAATAGATTCCTTTCTATGGAATATCTGTGAAAGGTGTCTTATGGAAGAACCCTGGCTGCAACAGTACGACACAGAAGTCTTCTTGAATCCCAAAAGTTTACAGCTACCAAATAGTATTATAAATAGATTTCTTTCTATGGGATATCTGTGAGTGGTGTCTTATGGAAGAACCCTGGCTGCAACAGTGCGACACAGAAGTCTTCTTGAATCCCAAAAGTTTATTGCTACCAAATAATATTACATATAGATTTCTTTCTATGGAATTTCTGTTAACGCTGTCTTATGCAAGAACCCTGGAAGCAACACTGCAATACTTGCAGTTCTTTCTATGGCAGATTTGCTGATGGTGACTTCTGCAGTGGCTGGACCCCCAAAACAGGAGAAATAAACATTTGAGAACTCTGAATAAAGATAGAAAAAATGCAGCCAGCTATACAAAACTATACACTATACAAAAGCTATACAAAACTCCCTAACTATTGATGTGTATGATTCCCTAAGCTAGCTGTCCCCCTAACTAATCTAACTAGCAGCTTTTCCTGTGTAAAATCGCTACAAAATGGTGTTTCTGTCTGCTGGCAAAAAAGCACACAGAGGCAGAAGTGTGTTCACTACAGAGAGTAAGGTGGAAATGGCGTTAAACAGGAAATAAAGTGACATACACATAAGACGGTAATGTGATTTTAGCAGCCAATGAGATTAATACACCCTCAGTGGTGACGTTTTTGACCCCCCTCTGTGCTCTGGCCGCCAAAATTGAAGCAAGCAGCTGAAAATGGCGATGGACGCCTATGCCGAACCCGAAATTTAACTAAATTGCGGCAAAAAAATCGGTTCGGGTTCAGAAAAAACGTAAAATTCGTGCCGAACTAACCTTTTTCCGAATGGTTTGGCTCAACACTACTGGTGAGCAGTGTTTGTGAGTGGCGGAGTTCCTTCCCTCCGATTTTGATTATTGAGGAAGGTGGTGACAGGGTAATATTTTGGGGTGCCTGGACTATATTGGGGTGTGATTTATGCTCAGTTTGTCACCTGAGAGGGAGGTCAGTGCAAATAAGATTGAGTGGAAATAAATCAACCCATTTACAGTGGCCCCCACATGATGTGCTGGTAAGTGTGTACGTGACAATGTTGTAGACACATTTTTTACTATGGCTACAAAGTTTTACTGGTATATTGTTACAGATTGTAATTAGTTTCCTTTGTTGTGTTTTTAGCACAATTTTAATATGTGCTTTTTGCTGTTATCTTGCATGACCACCGACAGCCACCCTTTGTGTGCTAATTGCTATTTAAATCTAACCGCAACTCCTGTTTTTTGACTACCTCCTGGAAAAGTGCTGTTCTTGAGTGTGAAACCCATCAAGATTATAATGTTATATTGTTATCATAAATAAGTTTATTACTTTTTTTAAACCATATCTTTTTGATGTGGTAATTTCTTCCTACTCTACTGAATTAGGCGCTGGGGCAACTTTTATAACCCTAGATCATGGGTTATATTGCTGCTCCAATAGTTCCTAATGCTTAACTTTTTCAGTAGCTCCATATTCAATACAGGACCACAAAATCATCTATAGGGTAGGGTAGCATGAAAAGAGGTGGAGTTTTGGATGATGAATTGTTAAAGGAGTTGTCTCACCTTGTTGTTTATCAGAGAAACAAGCAGCTTCAGAATCACCTTTCCTCACCCTTCCTGGTAAGGCTGTGAGTGATTCTATAGCATTGATTAGAATGTCAGCTCTGTATTCCCAGTTCTTCTAAAAGCACTGACATGACATCAGTAGATAATAGTGGAGACGGCTTCAGAACTGAAAGTAAACAATCAAAAGTTATTCATCTTTTTTGTTTGTTAGAGATTACACACTCTGTTCCCAAGCTGCTGGCCGTCCTGTGTGGAGACCTGTGGTGACTTCACTCTCTGTTCTCAGACATCACTCTGCTCATTTACCAGATACTATTGATGAAGGCTATCTGGCCGAAAACGTTCTGGTCTGGATTACTTATATTGGCATATATATGAATTTGAATATACTGGAGAACTGTCTGTTTCACTTGTAAATAAATAAATGTCACAATTTTTTCGCAAGAAAATCTGTGGAGTGCTGTGGAATTATTGATTATTTGCTACTTGGGATTGGTGATCCCTTCCACAAGCACTACAGTATCTCAAACCGTAGCAAATAAGAGTGCGGCATCTTTTCTTGATTTAGGCTTGTGGTGACGTCAGTCCCTGCTCTCAGATAAGACAAAAAGTAGGGAGAAAAGGGGAGAGCAGGATGGTAAACAGAGAAACCTGTGTGCTCTCAGAGCAGATAAAATCTCCTTTATCTCCTGTTCATGCAAAAATTTAAAGAGGAATGTACTTGGAAAAAGCCTTGATATAACATTTCCTATATATTGAAAGCTTATCTTTCACGCAGCAGCACAATACATTCTGGAACGTCCATGGAAAGTTATACAGCCACCTCCTGGACATAGATAGCTAACAAGCAATCAGTTAGCTGTTAAACAGAGGATGGGCTGTCGGTGATATTGACAGTGAACCACTTCATAATTGATCATAAGTTATTAGCGACTTTCAACCTGTGTAAAATAAGCCTTACTTTTGGCGAAATAAAGTGGTGTTCCTACCATACATTTTGATGGCTTGATAATTAGATATGCCATCATAGTCTGATAAGGTGTGGATCCCACCTTTGCAATGTGCACCTACAATGGGAAAACAAAGTATTTAGTCAGCCACCAATTGTGCAAGTTCTCCCACTTAAAAAGATGAGAGAGGCCCTTAATTGACATCATAGGTAAACCTCAACTATGAGAGACAAAATTTGGTTAATAACAAAAGCTCATCTCAAAACTTTGTTATATATCCTTTGTTGGCAGTGACAGAGGTCAAACATTTTATGTAAGTCTTCACAAGGTTGGCACACACTGTTGCTGGTATGTTGGCCCATTCCTGCATGTAGATCTCCTCTAGAGCAGTGATGTTTTGGGACTGTCGCTGGGCAACATGGACTTTCAACTACCTCCAAAGGTTTTCCATGGGGTTGAGATCTGGAAACTGGCTAGGCCACTTCAGGACCTTGAAATGCTACTTATGAAGCCACTCCTTAAAAGGGTTGTCTCACTACAAGGATTGCTTTTTATGTTAAAGATATTGCAAAAACAAGTCACTTTGCAATATCTGTCCATTACCAGTTTCCCACCAATTCTGAGATAACCCCTCTTGTATGGGCTGCATCAGCTCCTCAGGTTGCTATAGCTACAGACCTGTTCAATCTCTCATAATAGGCTGCTAGCACTGGTTGCTATAGCTACATACATGGCTTCTACTGCAGCCTAGTAGAAGCCAGTAAACATGCCCCTGGATTCAAAATAAAACCAAGAAAACAGGACTGAGGTAAGGTGAATCAATGTAGTGAGACAACCCCTTTAATTGCCCTGGCAATGTGCTTGGGATCATTGTCATGCTGAAAGACCCAGCCACGTTTCATCTTCAATGCCCTTGCTGATGGAAGGAGGCTTGCACTCAAAATCTCACGATACATGGGCCCATTCATTCTTTCATGTACACGGATCAATCGTGATGGTCCCTATGCAGAGAAACAGCCCCCAAGCATGATGTTGTCACCCCCATGCTTCACAGTAGGTATGGTGTTCTTTGGATGCAACTAAGCATTCTCTCTCCTCCAAACACGACGAGTTGTGTTTCTACCAAACAGTTCTACGTTGGTTTCATCTGACCATATGACATTCACCCAATACTCTTCTGGATCATCCAAATGCTCTCTAGCAAACTTCAGACAGGCCCGGAGATGTACTGGCTTAAAGGGGTTTTGCCAGGACGCGAGTTACTTACCTCCTTATCAGCACAGAGTAGAATATAAACAAATCATGCTGAGTCATGAATGCTGCAGGGGTGAGAGGGAGGGGGTTAGCAAGAAGTGAGAAATAAGGGAGCGTCTCAAAACTTAACTCAAATAATAACATTACAACAGTGGATTATCTATACAGCAGACACAGACTCATACACTGCGCTTTCTCCCCAGTCCCTTGAAAGCTCATTCATCTTCCCTGTCATTAGATGAGAAGTGTTTCACGCAAGTGTGGCCCGATCAGCTCCTGTCAGCTCTCCTGGTCGTGTCTAATGCAAACTTTCAGGTAACTAAGGGAGACTGAGCAATGCTGTAGCTCTCACAGCCTTCACTTTTTGTAATCACATATATTTAGAAAAGTGATTAAATACACATTTTGGAGGATCCCACGTCAACATTACATCGTGACAAAACCCCTTTAAGACGGGGGACACGTCTGGCACTGCAGGATCTGAGTCCCTGGCGACGTAGTGTGTTACTGATGGTAGCCTTTGTTACGTTGGTCACAGTTCACTGCAGGTCATTCACTAGGTCCCGCCATGTGATTTTGGGATTTTTACTCACCATTTTTGTGATCATTTTGAACCCACGGGGTGAGATCTTGCATGGAGCCCAGATGGAGGCAGATTATCAGTGGTCTTGTATGTCTTCCATTTTCTAATAATTGCTCCCACAGTTGATTTCTTTACACCAAGCTGCTTGCCTATTGCAGATTCAGTCTTCCCACCCTGGTGCAGGGCTACAATTTTGTTTCTGGTCTCCTTTGACAGCTCTTTGGTCTTCACCATAGTGGAGTTTGGAGTGTGACTGAGGTTGTGGACTGTTTGAGGTTGTCCTTTATACTGATAACAAGTTCAAACAGGTGCCATTACTACAGGTAATGAGTGGAGGACAGAGGAGCCTCTTAAAGAAGGAGTTACAGGTCTGTGAGAGCCAGAAATCTTGCTTGTTTGTAGGTGACCAAATACTTATTTTCCACCACAAGTTGCAATCAAAATTCTTTCCAAATCGGACAATGTGAGTTTCTGGATTTATTTTCTCATTTTACCTTTCATAGTTGAGGTCTACCTACGATGTCAATTACAGGCCTCAGATGTCAAGTACAGTGGCTGACTGAAAAATATGTATACAAACTACCAGGACTTACTGAAAATTCCAGGCCTCTCTCATCTTTTTAAGTGGGAGAACTTGCACAATCGGTCGGTGACTAAATACTTTTTTCCCCACTGTATCTTGGGAATGGTCCCCAGAAAGTGTCAGCTCAGAATGAAGAGCTGGTTGCGCTTGCACATGACTTTCCACTTTGTTCTATGAGAGTTCTAAGTACAGGTGAGTGCTGGGTTTGACTGTTCCACAGAACGGAATGGAGAGTCGTGTGTAAGCGCAATCTGGTCTCCATTCTGAGCCAACACGTTCGGGGACCCGTTCTTGGGATAGGTGTGGGTCCCATATCTGGGATTTTTCCTAACAGACTTTGATGGCATATCCTATCCTCATAGCTTACTAGTGCATGCACTAGTAAGCAATGCTGTGAACAAGGGCTAGTATTGGCAAGAAGCGTATAAGCGTGATAAATTAGCAAATTTCTACCTGCACAATCTATTTCTGATTTTTTATAAATTTGCAATGAAGAAGTTTATATATTTTTATTGGATGGTGCTGAATTTTGGGGATTTGCCTCTACAACTCTATGAGTCTTATGACAGTTTTCATAAATGAGGCCCAATGTGATATCACAAAAATCTGTGTCAGAAGAAGAAACTCAGCTCTGCCTTTTCTTTGCTTAGCTGTTAGTTACTGTATATTTAACAAATTATTCAATATCTATATTCTTTATTGAATGATTGAAAGAAATATATGATAAAAAATGTTGTACAGAAGATACCTTTGCCTTGTCAAGAAATTGCTTCAGGCAGATATGTAAAAGGAGACGCAATGTTAAGTAGAGCAAGAGGGGTTAAAATTGTAGGTCTAGTGTTACCACATTTATGGATCTCTCATTAGCCGCCAGGATATCTCACTAGATAGAGCATTGTAGGTGTGGGGCAGCTTACTAGGAGAGGGAGAGGGCTGAGTACAATGAAGCACTGTCTTTATTCAGCCTGCTTGCTGTGTAGGGCACTGTATTGCTGCAATGCGTTTTGACCGAGCTGCTCAGACTAAAAGCTGTAGCCCTGTGTGAATTGCAAACAGACCCCCACCATGAAGGAAAATACCTCAGTATATAGTTGTTTCAGAATAGGGCTACATTCTTCTAAATCCTTGTAAGATTTTCTTACTGACAGATAACATGGGACCCCAGGGGATAGGCCTGGATCAAATGCTACCTCACAGCCTGAAACACACCTTTTCACCTATTTGATTACATGAGCATGCATTTCACAGGTAGATTGTTATATAATATTGCAGCTTCTTACTTCATATACTAAGTTCTGGACTAACTTAATCTGCGCCACTGGCAAGGAAAATGCATTTCTTTCATGCTAAATACTGAAATCTTGTTTTATAAGAATCCCTCATTGATTGCTGGGTTGAAAAGTGTTGCATGGTTAGTAGGTGTTGTAAAGCCCTTGCGTCATTAAGGCTTTGATGGTTTTCTTTATCGCTTCTTTAGAATATTCTTGTTTATACAGTAGGCCTCATTCATGAAAACTATTAAGCAGTACGACTGTCTTTGTGCCCCCAGAAACCAATAAGTTCAGGTTTCAGCTTTTAAACTGCTCTGGAGAAATGCGAGCTCTGATTGGTTGCAATGGGCAAGAAAGAGAGTTTTACTGTTAGGGCCCGTTTACACGGCACTGGACAAATACCGGTCAGTTAACCTGACCGGTATTTGTCCGGCTTGTGTGCCATCCCCACTGCGCGGGAGGGGGGGGGGTCTTTTCTTCTCGATTAGTCCTCTCCCTTTACATTGACTTGTTTATTTTTTCGCCGAAACCAGAGGGAAGAAAAACATGTGTTGTTTGTGGCCGGTTTTTCGAGGGTTTGGGCAAAACCGCAAAAGTCTGAAAAATTGCCGCAAACCGGGCAGGTGGTGACATGGCCTTAGGGTATATTCACACTGCAGCAGAAACACACCCTAAAGTTTTAAATAGCGTGCCTGCTGCATCAAACGGATCAAGAATTGAAATAAAAAATTTTTTGACGGACCAAAAAAAGATCGAAAATTACGGTGATCATCGTAAATACATGCAATTAAAAAACATGAAATTTGTTACTGTGTTTGGGTCTGTTTAAAGTCCGAAACACACATCTAAACATGAACATCCCCATATACAGTTTTGATAAGGTGAGGTGTTTTTTCTAATGCTGCTTTGGCACAAGTGTAGAGCTCCTTAACAATCACAATAAATCATTTTCTTTATGATATAACTGCTATATGGGTATCTTCATGGAATGGTTTAGGACATGGCAGCAAGGGCTTACATCAATCAGTGAAGTACACACTTTTTGTGTGTTCCACACTAAATTATAAGGGCTCATCCCCACAGCAGATAAGAAATACAGGTGCGATTAGCAGAGAAAAGCCCCCCCCTTTTCCCCCTTAAAATTTTTCATATTCCGCCGAAAAACCAGGAAGAATGAATTGTTATGTTTATCGGTCGGCCGGCGGTTTGAAAAACCCCCAGGGGGAAGACTGTGCAGGGGGGATGCGGGGGGGGGTTTTTTTCCAAGGGCCCCCAGTGTGTTGTTTGCGGTGTTTCTCCGGGGGTATGAAAAACCCGCAAACCATCTGAAAAACCGGCCGCAAACCGATGCCGTGGAGGCATGCCCTAAGGCTTTTTTTTAACCCCTTAAGTGGGTTTTCTCACTACAAAGATTAGCTTTCAATATGAAGGGACAAGTAATGCTGTAATTTTTATTTACATTTTTTTCCTCCTCGCCTTCCAAAAGCCAAAACTTTTTATTTTTCCCTACATTAGAATAAAAAGGGGTTTTTATTTTGTGGACAAATGAAATTTTTAAAGTGGTTATTGACTATAAAGTATTTTTATGGGAAAAACCCCAAATGAAATTTGCACCATTTTTTGTGGGGCTTTAATTTTTAGACGTTACCATTAAAAAAAAATTTGTTTTGGTCTGAGTGGCAAGTCATGAATTCCAGGGAGAAATTTTTTGGTTATTTTTTGGCCCTGTTTTTAAAATTTCTGCTGCTGCCCTATTTAGACCGATAACTGTTTTGTTTTTCTCATCAATGGACCTGAATGAAGACTTTTTTTTGCAGGCTAAGGTGTAGTTTTTAGGTTCCATGTTGGGTCTACCATTTTGATACAAATTTTTTTCAGATCATAAAATTTCCCCCAAAAATTTACGCACTTTTTGCATTGGGAATTTTTTTATTTTTTTCCCTTCACCTTGGGGTTGATACGTCGCAGGGCGAAAGGGGTTTTCAGGGGACGCGCCCGACCCCCCCGCCAGCCGGGGTTTAGGGCAAATGTAACACCGGTAGTAACAGGCCGGAGGGGGGCCCGCCTGTGGCGCGTTTCCCCTAGACACCGCGGCAAAGATGGCCCGGGGTCTGAGTGAACGCCGACGGTTCGGCACCGATCGTTACGGCCATCGGCACCGGCGAGCATGCTGTGCCCGACCCGGATGCCCGGGGATTGGTGTGGGGAGCCTTGGAAGGCTCCCGTCACTTACCCTGGCGGTTTCCCCCCCTTTCCATCCGCAACGGAAGTGGGGAAACCCCCCTTTTTGTACACCAATGATTCCCTTGAAATGCATTAGGTTTTAAAACAACCCGGCCCCCTAGTGGTCAAGTACCTAAGTGGCCTCAATGTTACAGTAAAAAAAAAAAAAAATTTTTTAAGTAAAAAAAAAAATTAATAAAAATTAAAATCACCCCCCTTCCCCCTTTTACAAATAAAATCTTAAATAAAAAAAAGTTACAATATTTGGTACGCCCCTTCCGGAAAATCGATCTATAAAAATTTTTAAAATCATTTATCCCCTACGTGAAACAGTAGAAGAAAAAAAATTCCAAACCCCAAAATTGCGTTTTTGGTTATTTTACGTCACTCAAAAAATGGAATAAAAAGATCAAAAAAGTCCATGCATTCCAAACGGCTAGCGATAAAAAGACACTTCAGCCCCCAAAAAAATGCCCCTCCAAAGTCCGTAGGGGTTGTACAAAAAAGTTTTTGGTTGCACAAAATGGCCGTGGGCAAAATTTCAAAAATAGAAAAAGTTTGGAATTTTTTTACGGTACCAAAACAAACGGAAACCCTACATGTTTGGGTTTTTCCGGATGCGTAACAACTGTAGAAAACAGTAAAATTATTTTACTGAAGATTGAACGCCGTAAAAACAAAAACCCCCCAAAATGGCGAAAATAATTTTTTTTTTTCCCAAATTGCCACGGAATTTTTTTGGGTTTCCGTTATTCTATAGTACAGTAATTTCACCATTGAAAGTAATTTTTTGTCTTGCAAAAAAAAAAGCCCCCTGTGTTATGTAGGTGGAAAAATAAAAAAAGTTATGGTTTCAGAAGGCGGGAGGGGAAAACGAACATGTTACCAAAAAAAAATGCCCGGGTCCTTAAGGGGTTAAAATTTTAATATTATCAATATTTCCAATGCTAACCAATTAACCTCGGTAAACAAAAGAGCACATTTACTATGGCAATTTGCCCAAAAATACTGGCATATAGAATAGTAGAGCACAGCTTGACCAGCTTTTCATATTATCTGATTTTATCTCTAAACAAAAGCCATTAAAAAAAATTGGAAAAGTTGAGAAAACATTCTGTACCTTGATAACATGGAGTGTTACCTGTCATGTTTAGTTTTCCTACATCTAGATGTTTGAAAAATATTTATATGGGCCCATGTATAAAAAAAGGTTTTGGTCTAAAAATCACTTTTTTGGGGAACAAAGTGAGTTTTAGACCTAATCCGTTTTCATACCTGTGGCCCTATGTGTTTTAGATAGTTCTTAGACACTTTTGTGATGCAGCAGGATATAGATTCATTGATATGGGAGCACTACTTAACATGCAATGGCGTACACTGAAAGTTTCAGACAATTATTGGTGCAAACTAAGCCAACTGATTAGTGATATAAAGTTAGAAAAAAAGGGTGACACGTATGTATTTTTGCGCTCATTTGTAGCAGAGAATGCACCTAAATTTATTAACCCGTTCTACTGCGGGTCATAGATTAGGCACTTTCTAAAATGACAATAAAGGGAAGCCCTTTTTCCTTTTGGGCTGGCTGTTCCAGCAGAAAAAGGGCCCCGTTGTGGCGTTCCCGTCAAAAAAATTTTAGAATCTATGGTTTGCCTCCCCATCTCAGGCGATTTAAAAAAATCCCCGGGCCTTGCCCTTTTTGGAGCGCGCCTGATTAAAAAAATTAGAGAACAGGGGTTTTTTGGGGTGAAAGAACAACAGAATATGGACCGCCCCCCTACATGCATGTCACCATAGCGTTAAAAAAATGCACCAGATTTATCATACACTGAAAACCCCTATGATAAATCTGGTGCATTTTTTTGACAATGTAAGATTAAAAAGTTAAAAATTTTAAAAATGTAGTAAAAAGCCCCAATTGGTGAAGATTTTCAAAAGGATGTAGCAGAAAAGTGGAGGGGTTGCTCATAGCAACCATAACATTTCTTCCAGAAACTTCCTGAAATCTGATTGGTTGCAGCAGGCAACTGCTATACTTTTGATAAACTTTTAATGAACCTTAGAAAGTAATTAATGATTATCCACTGGATTCTAGTATACATCATCAACAATAAATGGCTTTTAATCCCTTAGAACTTATAACATAGAATTATGTACTGGTATGTCATAACTGGGATGCAATTCCCCCAAATGTATTTTTTTTGCAATAATGGTTGATCATTATCAGGAATGGGAATGTGGCTGCAGGGCCATCTTTACATTGGGCTATTAGGAGTTGCTGGGGGGCCCCCCAAGTTAGACCCAAGTGGGTATGTTTTACAGGAATACAAGAAAAAAACCCTGGATCCCTTGGGTTGGCTTTGCTTATTTTTAAAGTTTTTTTGTTTTTTAGGATGTGAAAACAGTTAAAAACCATGGTGGAGAAGGGAGCCAAAGGCTTCCTGCCCTGCCAAATAGTCTTGTAGGCTACAGGCTGCCGGTATCCAAACATAAGTGGCATGATAATATGAGTGTGCTGGGGGGGGGGAGGCTCAAGGCATGGCCAAGTGTGATGTCATTTATGTGGGCAGGGCCCATTGCAGTGTTATGCCCAGGGGCCCATAATTCTGTTAAGACGGCTCTTTGTGGCTGCAATTAACGGCCACACATCTGCACTAATTGTGGGGATCAGAAAAGGTTCCTCAAGATACCAGAAGGGAAACTTTCTTTTGTTTTCCCCATCAGCCCCAGCAATTCAATCACAAGGGTTGACTTGGAAATTATGACTGCCATCTTTGTACACCCTAATACATTGTATATGCAATGCATTAGGCTGTATAGATGATCACGCCCCCTAGTGGTGAAGCACCCTAAGGGGATTCAAAGTTATAGTAAAAAAAAAAAAAATTTAAAGTGTAAAAAAATAAAAAACTATTAAAAGTTCGAATCACCCCCATTTCGCCATTTTACAAATAAAAAAATAAAATAATAAAAAGTTACACGTATTTGTTATCACCACGTCCCAAAAAAGTCAGCTCTATTAAAATAGAACATCAATTATCCCATATGCTGAACACCATAGAAGAAACAAAATACCAAATGCCAAAGTTGCAGTTTTTTTGTCATTTCACATCTTATAAAATTTGGAATAAAAGTGATCAAAAAAGTTGCGCGCATTCCAAACGGCTAGCAATAAAAAGTACACTTTAGCCCGTAAAAAATGACCCTCATGTCCGTAGGTGTTTTTTTTTACGGTACCAAAATACCGCTGAACGGTGACGAGTTGCTGCAACATGGTAGATAGCTGGGTAAGCTGCTGTGCCTGTTGACCGAGTTGCTGTGATTGGCGGGCAACAACGGTCATCAGATCCGCCAGGCTCGGTAACGGCACCTTGGCGGGATCCATGGCCGGATCCTACTGTTACGGTCTGGAGGTGGATCCACAGGACCACCGCAGGCGATGGCGTAAGCCCACACCAGGGAGTGGAATCTAAGTGGGACCCGGTATTCACCAGAGCCCGCCGCAAAGCGGGATGGTCTTGCTGCGGCGGGTGTCCACCAGGTCACTACCACTGGCGGGGCTTGCCTGCGGTGGCGGCCAGGGGTAACGAGGTATAGGATCGGCAGGCAGGCTCGTAGTCGTGGACGGCCAGGAGGTCAGGACAGGCGGCTCTGGTTCGGTGACGGTAGACAAGCAGGAGGTCAGGGCAGGCGGCAAGGTTCGTAGACGGGAGTCGTAAGCAAGAGGTCGGTACACAGTATGACAAGACAGGAACACTATAAGGGAGCTTTCACCAACGGAAGATACAAGGATCCGGCGAGGGCCAGCAGGAAGGGGCCGGACTAAATAGGAGCAGTGCCCGGCAATGAGCCAATTACTGGCGCACTGCCCCTTTAAATCCAAACTGCTGGAGCGTGCGCGCCCCTAGGGGCGGAGCTACGCGCTGGGAGATGGAGCCAGACAGAGCAGGAGCGTGGCCGGGTAAGTGAACGCTAGCAGGGACCGGGACACGAGCGGACCCCGAACCCGACGTGCGGGATGGGGCTCCGTTGGAAGCAGGGGCACGGACGCGCCTGCGACGCGGGACAGTGGTCGCAGGGGCGTCCGTGACACATTATAGTGATATTAGTCATCATACGTAGTGATATGTGGCAGTATTATCTGGTCTGTGTATATTATTTGGTTATATTGGTCTGTTTATACTGGTTTGGGCAGTAACATTATAGTGGTGATATGCGGGGATCATTTGGTGGTACTTTCTAGCACTTGTATATGTACTGACCCACACAATATAAATAAACTATGCGATGTAAAATCCCACAAGAACTAAATCCAAAGACAATGGAGCAACTGAATTTTTTTTCTGGGGTTCGGTTGCGGGGGTTGCTGGGCGTGATTGGTGAGGTGGAGCTATGTGTTGACAGGGGGCTGAGTCAACAGGGCGGGTTGGCAGGGCCCAGATGCTTTAGCTGTAGGGGGCCCTAAAATTTCTGATGGCAGCCCTGCTGGTGTGCCTTTAAAACATCCACAGCTGTATCAGAAGCTTCCAAAGACATGAAATCATCATATGGGCTGTCATAAATTGTTTAAAGGCATAGTAATCCTAGTGTATGTAACCTTATGACTTTACAGAAAGTAATAAAAATGCCTTAAAAAATCCTCTCTCTCTCATTATTCTGGCATTTGGCAAATCTAAATAATTTTGGTAATCCTAATTGACCTAAAGGTTTATTCTGATTTCATAGTATATGTAAACTTCTGGTTTCAACTGTACATTTCTTTAGGGACCAGTCCAGTTCTGACGTGGCTTTGAAGGTCCTGCATGTCAGATACCCCCATAAATGACTTCATCTAAGAAACTACACCCCTTAAAATATTTACAACAGTGTTTAGGAAGGTTGTTAACTCTTTAGGTATTTCTCAGAAATTAAAGCGAAGTGGAAATGAAATTTCAAAATTTCACTTTTTTTTTTTTTGCAGATTTTCAGTTTTTATCCATTGTTCACAGGAACATGGTAGATGTGTGACATTAAAATTGATTCCCCAGATTCTGACATTTTCAGAGATATCTTATATGTGGTCCTATTGCGCTATTTGGCTCAACCCCAAGCCTCAGAATAGGAGGAGCACCTACTGGATTTTGGGTCTCATTTTCAATACGATTTTATTTAGGTGCCATTTCAGGTTTGCATACACCCTAAGGTGCTAAAACTTAATAAATACCCCTAAAAACACCATATATTGGAATCTACACCCATTAAGGAATATATCCAGAGGTGTAGTGAGTATATTGACCACTCAGGTGTTTCACAATTTTTTTTTGCATAGGTTGTGAAAATGAAAAAAATTTTTTTTTCCAACAAACTGCAATTTTAGCTGAAAATGTTTAAAAAAAGCACCCAAAATTTTGTTACACAATTTCTTCCAAGTTCGATAGTACCCTATGTATGGGTGTAAACTGTTGTATGGAGGCATGGCAGGGTGTACAAGGGAGGGAGCGCTATTTGGTTTTTGGAATGCAGATTTTGGTGGGGCCATGTCTCGTTTACAAAGACCCCAAAGTATCAGAACAGGTGAAACCTTCCAGAAGCCGCCCCATTTTGTATTCCACACCCCTCAAGGATCTCCTCTAGGGATGTATTGTGCATTTTGGGCGCATAGGTGTTCCGTAGTTTTTTTTAGCATTGGGCTATGAAAATGGGGGGAGGGAGGGGAGAGGAATACAGTTTTACCATTGTTTTTTGTGCTTTAATTTTACAGTGTTCGCCATGCGGGATAAATGACATAATAGCTTTACTATGTGGGTCGGTACAATTACAATAAAATAAATTTAATATAGTTTTTTAATGCGTTTATAAAAAAATTGTGTTTTTATGTCGTCATAGTCTGACAGCCATAACTTTTTTATTTCTGTATATAAAGCTGATTATGGGCTTGTTTTTGTGAGATGAGTTGACTTTTTTTGGTACCATTATTGCTTTGATCACTTTTTATTAAGGTTTTTGCTAGGGGGTTTTGAACAAAATACATTAATCCTGGTAGTGTCTTTTATTTTTATTTTTTACAGTGGTCACTGTGCGGTATAAATGACATGCTAGCGTTACTCAGCAGATCGATACGATTACAGTGTTACCCAATTTATATTTTTTTAATGTTTTACTGCTTTTACACAACAAAAACAAAAAGCAAAGCAGGTTTTTGCATCGCCGTAGTCTGAGAGCCATAACTTTTTTAATTTTCTGTGTACAGAGATGTGTAGGGGCTTGTTTATTGGTATAATTTTTTGGGGTACAAGGCTTTTTTATGGGTATTATATTATGCATAATTTAATACACTAAATATCTTAATGTATTTACACAGAATTTTTCCTATAGATCCGTCATTAACCCTATCCCATCAGCGAGAAGTCAGAGGAAAACATTACATCCGCACTCTTCATTAAGAACTTTTGGTGCTAGTGACTCAAACTGATTAATCCAAAATACTTCTCTTTGCAGCAAGCATGTAGTGATTATCTCATGATCACTCCCTTCTATTTCTATAACATGCACCTCTTTAGTTCGCAAACATTATGTTGTTGTTCGTAGAAGTGTGTAGATTCTGTCCCCATATTTTCTAGATTTTTCTGTTTCCTATCCATCCATTTTCTTCTGCTTATTAATTTTACTTGTCATTTTTGTTCTGACAAGACAGCCATGGATATGTGCCTACTTGTTTTGTACATAGAAATTTTATTTAAAATTTTGTTTGGTTTTTGTATGTTGATCACCCCTTTTTATTGCCCTGTTTTACTTTATGGTAAAAAAATTTCGGGGTTTTAAATTTTGATCCCCCTGCAGGTCTTCCGATTTTTCAAATTGCGTGTTTTATGAGACCTGCGTGTTTATCATATACAGATATAAAACATATACAAACCTATTTTGTTTTTTTTCTTTTTAGGGGATGCGTACTCCTTGAAATTTACCTTTTTCCCAAAAACCAAAATTTTTTGGGGACATCTTTCAATCATATCCTTGTCCCCACGTTTTTCCATTTCTTTTAAACATCTTTTTAAATTTAATCGGCATCTGATTTAAATATTCTCCCCAAACCCTCTTAAAAATTTTTTCCCTTTTTGGAAAAAACCCTTTTTGAACACTGAGGGAGCATGAAAGCTATTTCTTTCTAATATGTTATTACAGTCGGTTTAGAATATAGGGAAGCTCTTAAGTGTGGTCCTTCTTTCTTCACTAACTAGGATTAAAATAATGACGGATCTATTTGAAAGACTCTGTGTAGATACATTGAGATATTTATTCTATAAATTTATCTGTATACAATACCCATATTTGAATTGCTACATTTAAAATTTGGAAAAGAATCCATCAAGATTCGATATATTATAAAAAAATATACATCTGAAATCCCAACCCATTTACCAAAAGTGCTTCTTATGTTTAAAAAAAGGGGATTTGTAAATGTTTGCGAAATTTTAGATAAGAAAATTGAGTAATAATATTTTATTGTGACTCTAATCAGTAGATTTAAAAAATTCTGTAAAAAGCACCCCCCAACTTTCTTGAAAAAAAGGAGTGTCCTTTCAAAAATACCCGCGTTTTGGAGAAATAAGGGGAGGGTTCACCGGCGTTTTTTTAATGCGTTTTTTAATCCATTTTTTTAAGACCCAAAGGGGAACCCAAACACACATCTAAAAATTGTCCATTTTGAAAATACTTTGCTTCCAATGTAAAACCCCCCACATGGGCGTTCAGACGGGGTGATCACCCGATTTGTTTTTTTCCCAAAACCCGTCTTTCTTTAAAATTCATCTTCAATCCTTTAAAAGGGAATTGAAAAAATTTTAAATTTCCGGGAGCCATTTAAATGCAGCAGACGCCCTATTTTAAAATTGTTGGGTGCATTCCTGCTGCAGCAATAATGCATCCAAACACATAGCACACTTTGGGTGCGTGATGGATGCGTTTTACGCAGTGCTTTTGAATACGTTTTTTCTTTTTTTTGCCCCCCCCAACTCCCGGGGAAAATGGTCCCTTTGGGTTTTGGGCAATTATTTTCCCTCCCCGTGTCGAAATCTTTTTGGGGAGCACCGGGGCATGGCAAATTTATGGTGAAATGAAGTTCTTTCCCTTTTCCCCAAAATTTTTGGGCCAAACAGTGCTAACTGGAACCCTTTAGCATTTTAAAAAAATTTTCGTAATCAAAGCCATAAAACGTTGTGAAAAGGGCTTACGACAACTCAAATGGGTTTTTTTTCCCCCTCATGGAATTTTTTTTTGTGTGGACCTTGGTAAGAGGGGCCCCCCTTTTTTTAGGCCCTCTTGAACCAGCTGATATTATTTTTCACTAAGTGGGGATTTCTTTCTTATTAATGATTTGTTTTTGTTTGGTGTCATGACTTTTCCCTGGGTTTTTGTACCCCTCTTTTTTATTTTATTCAAAAACTTTTTCGATTTTGGCATTTCTCATTATTACTTAATTTAGTAAAATTAAAAATTTTCAGGGGTCTTGGTTTGATTTGTATTTCCTGTGTGGATTGGGGAAAATTTGTTGATTAAAAAATTTTTAGAAAATTTTAAAGCCCTCTTTTGAAATAATTTTCTTTAAAAATAATTTGGACGTTTTTTAAAATTTTTATTTCACCATCTGTATAATTAAATTTTTGTTTTAAAAAAGACCTTTTTTCGTTTGCTTTTTTTTTTTATTTTTTTAACCCTGGGTAAATTTTCAATAGTAAAAAATTGGGGGGATTTCTTTACCTGATTAAAAAACTTTTACAAAGGGAGTCCCCGACTTACGTCGTTTGGATTACGGCTGTCCCCCAGTTTTCGAAAGGGGAAAATAACGGAAAGGGGCAAGCCCCGGCACTTTAAAAGGGAAAACTTCAGTCTACGGGGACTTCTGAAAGTCACGTACAGCTGAAACCCAGGGATTACAAACGCCCGGGCCCTGCGTGGCCCCAAAGCGCTGTCCCGCAATCTGGGTTTCAGCTGTATTTTGACCCTGGGAGCCATACAGCTTACTCTCCGGTCCCCGCGGCGTCCTCACTGCCATGGCCCGGCTACCCGGGGGGGATTGCTTGGGTGTATGCGATCCTCCCCGGGGGAAAAAAAACATTTGAAGGGCTCTATTGCGGGCAGGACGGCGGGCGTCCCTGCTCCCACAATTTTGAAAATTTCCCGGGAAGGGGCCCCAAACCTTTACCTTCCCCGAGTCCCCCCAGCCCCAGGGCGCGCGATTTTCTTTTCCTGCCTGCCCCGACCTGATGCATCACCGGGGGTGTCAGAAAGGAGCCCGAGGGGAAGCCTTTGGGGCAGCGGGGGCGAGTGAAAGGGGAAATTTTTTTTTTTTTTTTTTAATAAAACCCTGTCTGTAAATTTTTTATGAGGGGACCCCTTCCTGTTATTATTTTCCTCTACCCGGCCCAAAAGGGGACCTATACCTGCCTATTATTGCCCCTAACTGCCAAAAGGGGACCTATACCTTCCATTTTTTCCTCTACCTGCCTATTAAATGGAAAACCTAACCTGCCTATTATTTCCCCAAACCCTGGGCCCTTTTTTGCCTCTGCCGAAGGTTTCACTCTCACGTTCAGTTTGGCTTTATCTTTACTGTGTGATATCACTTGTTGTTTTGGTACTTTGCTATTACTTTTGTATGTTACACAAAATGACAATAAAATGAAAAAAAATTTTAAAAGAAAAATCTTTGATTGGAATAAAAAAGATGTTAAAACATTTAAATAAAATAAATAACCAAAATAATCCTTCCACAATAAAAAAAAATACTAAACACACATTTTCTTTTAAGTAGGTTAACTTTATTTAATTAAAACTTTTACACATCATACAGTTTAATCCCAGATATGTCCTGACCTGTATAATGAAGCTATGCCTTCAAATAATTTTAACAATGGAAAAATCAAGAAATTAATATAAATGATAAATTAAAGTAAATTAAAAGTTTTATAAAAATTTAGAGATAAAAAATCCTCTTGGGGTGATGCTCTCCTTAGGGTTTAAAATTGCCCCGATTTGGGCACCAGCTATTGGACAAAGTTTATCTTCTAGTCTACTTGTGAGTCAAGGTAGAAATTAATTAACAAATAAAATGTACCCTTAAAAAAAGCGAAGCCAGGGTTTTCTCAACGTCATCTCTCAAATTTGGGCCATGCACCCTGGAGGAGATGTATGGTCACTGAGGGGTTTAAAAAAACACATAGAGGTTAATCCCCCCGGGTTTTTTGGGGTTTTTAATAGGAAAAAAATTGAATAAAAAAGAAAAAAATTCTGTATTTTTGTCTTTGGTAAATGTTTACAACAGGCAAGATATTATTTTACATTGTTGAGGATTCTATCTCTTTTGTATACTCACATGTGATTTTCTGGAACTCTGTATTTAAGGGGGAGCGAATTTTTTTAAAAAAAATTTGATTTTTACCCCGATTGCTGAATCTTTTGGGAAAAAAAACGTTTCCAAAACCCCAAAAAATTTTTTTGTAGAATCCCTTTAAAAAACACTATTTCCCCGGCTGCAGAGAGCCCGTATGGTGTTGTAGAACAAGTTTCCCCTGCTTCCCAAAAAAGGAGCATGGTTTGGTAAGGAAACCAAAGCGGTTTTAAAAAAGACATGCAGATTTAAAGCCGCCCCTCTTTAGAATCGCTTAAAACTTTTACTTCTCTGGGCCTTTTCAGGGCAAAAAATGACCAAATAAAATGAAGTGGGGGCGCAGCCTGAAAAAGGAATTCCCGCCCAGCTGGGAAAAAACCGAGCTGAGGGCCAAGATCCTACTTTCGTGTCCAAAGGGAAAGCAATAGTTGGTTCCTGGGGCAGGGACAAAGGCCAGCACAGAAAAAGGGGGGGAATTTACCCGCAGGGGTCACCCCGGCGAGGCCCCGAACTAAAAAGGTTTTCCCTCTAACCCGGGGGATGTTTACCACCAAGCCAAAGGGTTTTTGAATGGTTTTACTAGGGGCATCCCCTTTCTTTCTAGTGACATCTACAAACCCCCGGGCCCAAAAGTCGGGGGGTTTTTGTCAGATACAAAAACCCCTAGTTGGGATTTTCGGGAGCCGGGCAGGGCCCCAACTGTCCCCCAAAACCGCCCTGTCCCGTTCGGTTCCCACGCCAGAGAAAAAACTATTGGCGTGGACTCTGCCCCAACATACAGCGAGGACCAAAAAATATTTGAGGACAGGGGGGCGCAAAAAGGTTTGGGGGAGGGCAACCGTGCTTTTTTCAGGGGGGGTGGGAAGTTTGTGATAGGGGGAGAGTGGGGATCGGGGGTTTTTTGGGTTGGAGTGTTCCCGGCTCCTACAATGAAAAGTTGAGGAAACACAGTGAATGGGCCAAAAACTAATCGATGTAGCCAAAACGCCTTGGGGAGCCGGGGGTTGGGAAACAAGGGCTTCTCATATCATCCCTCATCATCATCGGGGGAAGAGGGGGGCCCGCTTTCGGGGTCCCGGGGTGTGGGGGCCCGCAAGTTGGTAGTGTAGGAATTTAGCAGGGTGGCGCAATGCCCCGGGGGGGGGAGCCAAAAGGAAAAGGGTCAGACCACCCGGTTAGCAGGTCCCAGAAAGTGTGGCGAGGGGGACCCGAGGCCCGGGATGGCAGTCAGGTTTTGGTTTCAGAGCATTGATGGTAAAATCTCCCCCCTTGGGGGTTTTGGCATTTTTTGCCCAAAAAAAGGGGTTGGGCGAACAGGGCTTATATGCAGAATCTGTGGGCAGAAAGTGAACTTTGGGCCAGGGACCTAACGGTGGTCCCAAAAAAGGGGCCCCTGCATCAAAATATGCAGCTTTAAACCAACCCAGACCGGGAAAAAAATTTCGTGGTCCTCAGTTTGGGGTTTGTCTATCTTTTGACGCAGCCAAACCCAGGGGCAGAATCCCTTTTTAAAGGCAGTCAAGGCTCCACCACCTCTCCCGGGAAGAGGGGAATCTGTTTTTTCCCCATCTTTCTACGGGCCCAGATGCTCCTGCTCCTCATTTCTCATTTTGCAGCATTTTTTGTTCACCGAGACTTTTTGGCAAGGACAGCAATGCTTCTAGTCTCCTAAGGTGGACTCTGAAACCTTTTCAAAAGAATGTTTGGGCTTGGGGCCCCCCGAGCCGAAAGTGGAAAGCCCAAAGCTTTCATTTCTTTTCAAAAAAAAGGCATTCCCCAGCCCTCACAAAAAAAGAAAAACGAGAGGGGGGCCATTTCCTTTAAAGCCTTTTGGGTGTCTTCCAAAGTGACAGACGTGAGGAGCTGTAACTAGGTTTCCAGGGACAGTACATGTCCTTTAGGGGCCCACTGGGGGGAATGGGGTTTCCCCCCCGGGGCCAACCCGCAATTGGGAAACAGGTACGCTGCTTTCCCCTCCTTTTTGTAAAATTGCTGATCCTGCCCCCAAAGTTCGCCTCCTCCTCCTCCACCACCTTACCTCCACGCTTTCGACGTCTTAGTGCTCCCCCAGCTTTCCACTTTGTGCAGGGACGGCGGGTGCCCATGCGCTCCACTTTTGGTTTTTTGCCTGGCAAAAAAAGTCACACGGGGGAAAAAACTGTTCCACTTCATAAAAGGGACCAAATCGTTTTGGGCCCCCCTTCCCCCAAAAACTAAAATTTCGGAACCATGGTGACAGACAATGGAAAGAACAGGTGTCGGCTGTCCAGGAGGGCTGTGCCATGCCCCAAAGCAGGGCACACGTTTTTAAATTTGGTTTTTAAAAGGGTTTCCTTCATGTCCCCACCCGTCGCAAACTTTTCTAAAAGGGGGCCAGGAAACTTTGCATGCACTTCAGGCATTCCTACACCACCAAAGCACACCCCTTGAGATAAAACAAAAAAAAAACTAAAAAACAAAAGAAAAACAGAGAGAAATCTAATGATTTCTTGATGACCCAAGCAGAGCAGTTTTTGCGGGAAAGCAAGTTAAAGATGGATTAAAGGGGGAGTAGAATGCTAGAGGGGAGGCCACAGAGAAGGATGTTGCAAAAGTCTAGGTGTGGGGATGACGAGGGGGAAAGGACAAGAATTTTTGTGCTTCAAAAATGAAAAAAAATGAGCGAAATTTCCCGGGATTTTTTTTTTTAGGGGGAGGAAAGGGGAAAGGTTTTTGGGTGTGTGGGGTTTTAAAAGGGCCAAATTTGGGGTCAAAGGTTTTTCCTAAAAGGGGTGGGCTTTTCAGAGTTGGGGAGAGATTTCAGCCATTGGTAGTGATAGAGAGATCATTTTGCCCATTTTTCCCTCTTTTCGCAGGTGGACCCGGGGGGGTTTCCCTTTGTATTCAAAAAACAAAGCCAAGGGGTTTCGGGCAGTATCAACCCCCCCGCAACAACCTGGGGTCTGGGGTCATTAATGTCTGGTTTTTAAACGATTTTACAGGGCCCGGGGGAGGGAGAGGAGATGGGAAAAAACAGGGCAAGATCAAAAAACACCATGGGCAGTATACTGTGGAGATGGAGGCGCGAGTCTTCCAGAGTCACTTGTGCAATGGCCCCTTTCTTTTTGATTTGCCTGGGGATTTACAGCTGAATAGTCCCCCCAAAACGGCAGGGGATTTACTTTGGCTCTTTCCCCTGTCTTGGAAACCCCTTTCTACTGGGTTTCCCAAAAAGGGGGCCTTTTTTTTCACCCGCCGAGAGGGAGGACAAAAAATCAAGTAAATATAAAAACATCCTTTTATAAACATTGGGCCGGGTGCCTATCTGCGCCATCGCCCTCCTCTAGCAAGTCTGACCGGGGGGGTTTCCCCGCGCTCACGTTTAAAACTGGGGATGGCCGGGTGTGCGGGGGTGGGGGGGGTTGGGAAATAGGACAAAACCAGCTCCATCAGCAGCAAACCTGGCCTGGAAATTGTTGATTAGCAGCTTTCCCTTAAAACCCCCCTTTTTTTTAGGAAGGTACCCCCCCGCAGCAGCAGCAAAACCTTTGGGGCAGACCCTGAACCCTGGATGCTCCCGGCTCCTGCCTCAAATAAAAAAATTTTAATGCCCCGCCACCCGGGCCTTTATGCCCCCACATCTACTGCCCCGCTGCTCCTTTTACCACCCACCCCTCTTTTCCAGGGACAGGGATTGCCACCCCCCTCCCCACTTTCACTGGGCCCTTATTAAACCTTCCGGCTTTCTGCCCCCTCACCACCCCGGCTCCTCATGCTGCTGCTGCTGTGTCCCTCCAGGGTTTTGTCACTCTCTGGCTTTTTATCAAATGTTACCGCCATTCCCATTATGTTCACCTTTTTGCTGCCGCCACCTACAAAAAAATTTTTAAATTTGCCCACTCTCTGGCCTAAAGATCTGGCTGTTTCTGCCCACCCCCACTTTTAATTTTGGGCCCAAACTGTGGCTGCTCATGGGTGCTGCCCCCCTTTCCCCAATTTTTTCCCCTTTGCCCCTCTTTGGGCCACTCATTCCGGCTGCCACTTTTTTTTGTTTTCCTCTTTTTTTTTAATCTGCCCAAAGGGAAAAGAAAAGGAAAAAAAAACAAACCAAATTTTGTCTTTGGGGGAAGGGCCCTTAAAGGCCAGTGTGACATGGTCCTTTGTTTCAAACAGGGTTGTTGATGTTAAAAAGGTTTGCCAAAGGGGAGGGGTGGGTACAAAACAAAGAAGGGCCTTTTAAATATTTCCCCTTTATTTCAGGGCATGGCTGCATCAGGCTTTCAGGGGTCAACAGGTGCAAACAGGGTGATTTTAATCCCCCCCTGTAAACTGCTTCTGGCAGCTCTGTTTATTTACAGGGCCCAGTCACTCTGGACAGGGGGGGGGTCGCAACAAACCAATGGGGGGACCCGGAGGCCGCCCCCAATCCTACGGGTGGTGTCCGGGGAAACCCATTTAAAATCCCTGAAGGGTAGTTTCAGCGCCCGTGGGTATTTTCCTGGCTTTCCCATTTCCGGTGCCTTTTTTTTTGATGTCGCTTACCGTGTACCTGACCCCGGGTTTTTCTCCTGACCCCCGGCTTGTCTTTGATTTTGTACCTTTTTCCCCCCCGTTTGAAAATTTTTACCCCCGCTTGTTTACGTTTATCCCCTTGGTTTTTTATTTTTTGGCTTTGGGGGATTCCTGATTTGGTATTGAAAACCCCGGGCTGTCTGACCTTTCATTTGAGATTTTTTTGTTCATTTGAGATTGGTAATTCATTTGGGTTTCTGCACACACTTTCCTCTTTTTAAAACCCGTGCAGGAAAGCCCAGTTGTTTGGTTTTTTACCCCTTCCCTGAAATTTTCAGCTGGTTTTACCCTTTTTGTGAGGAAGCATATTTAGTGTAGGGATCACCCGTTCGGACCCCCTTTACGTTTTGGGGGGGGTGATTAAAAACAACTTTTGGGTCAAAAAACTGTAAAATAAGGTCCCAGGTTTTTCATTTAAACCCTTTAGGTTTTTATTTAGTCTTTAGTGTGCCCCGATATTTGTTTGAAATTTCTTCCTCCTGACGGCCCCAAACACTTTAGCAGCGCAGGGACTGTCGCCCAAATTGCCCTTCCGTCGCCCGAGCACACGTCAAGTAGGCAGGGACCAAATGGGCTGGGTTCCAGTTAGGGGGTCCTTTTCCTCCCCTTTACATGGGCAAATTTTTTAAATTTTTATTTTTTTTCATCAACTCCTGTTTGTTTTGGCTTTAGCAAATTTGGGTTATTGACCGATTGAAAAAAAGACACTGAAGGGTCCAAAAATGGGGAAAATGATTAGTGACGTCAATTTCAAAAAAATTACCCGGGCGAACCCCTCCCCCTTTTTCGGGGGGCTCTTTCATTATCCAAAATTTAACAGTAACACCACAATAAGTGAAAAAATTATCTGTTTGCCGCAGAAAGCAATATCCCCAAAAGGGTGAACTGGCCCGGAAATTTTGGGTGTTTTGTTTGGGCAAAAAAAAAAAAAATACTGGGTTTGACACAGAATTCCCCACAAAAAGGGGATAAAATTAACCGTGGCCACAGATTAAAAAACCCCCACAGAATGAAATTTTAAAGGATTTTAGCCTGTAAAGGCCCGAAAAAATACACCTGGTTTGACAAAGAATTTTCCCCCAAACAAGATTAAATTGGGCTTTTTTGGGGGAGTTAAAAGAGCAATTTTTGTCAAATTTGTTACGAAATTTGATTGTCGTTAACGGCAATTAATGAAAGATATCCGATTCGATAACGAAATTTTCCGGACATGACCATTAAAAGGGCTTTTGGGAGGGGGCAAAAACACCTTCATTCTTACACCCAAAAAAAGGGCCCGGGAAGTGGAAAATTTAAAATTTCCCCAACAGTAAAAATTTGGGTACGTGCTACAAACTTTGGCAAGACAATTTTGGTTATAAAAATCACAGAAAAAAAGTCACGACTATTCACTATCCCTGTCTTGTAAACCCCAAACCCCTTACCCTTAAACCCCCATGACCCCCAAATTTAAAAAATGCCAGAAGGGAGGGGGGAAGGGTTTTGAACCCCCCTTTTTTTTGGGAAATGGACAAATTGGCCCATACCCGTCCTGAACC
>JAODAL010025748.1:0-58035 GCA_025379985.1 Phyllomedusa bahiana | reverse complement strand
AAAACCTGCTTTCAAAGAAGTAGAAGAGTTAAACCCATTCATCAAAATGCTGGGCTGGGAAATTTCCCTTTATCCCCTGACATTGTTAGAGATGTTGCCCTTTTGGTCACACTTGGCCCAACCCAATTTAGTGTAGGGGGCCGTTCTCTGCCTGAAAAGAGATTGATGGGGCAATAGTTTCCCCAAAAAAAAATTCAGGGATTAAAAATTTTTCTGCAGGTTTTGCATATTTAAATTTTTTGTCTTAAAAAGTATACCCAATAAATATATTTTACACTGCAAGAAAATGGAAAACAATGTTTTGAATTTTGTGACTTTAGGCCAACCCACTTAGCGTTGTACATGAGGCCCATAATTTTATATACCGTCTCTTGCCTATCCCCACATAAATTTGCTTGAAAGTATTTAGCTCTGCTTGTTCTGCAGTTTCGTTCCTGTAATGCTTTTGTTCTTTTTGCTCAAAAAAAATCAAAATGTTAAATTTTTTATATTTGGGAAAATCCCCCCATGGTTTTCAAACCTGCCCTGAACCCTTTTGGGGCTCTGAATCAGATTAAAGATTCTTGACCAAAATTGATCCCAGGTCTTTCTACAATTTCCAATGTTGATTTTTTACAAAACACTTTTTTTAAAACTTCCCCAAAAATGTTCAAGATCAAAACATTTTTACTGTTTTGTTTGTCAGTGTCTGTTCTACCTAAATAGCTTGATTATTGAAACATAAGGTGATAAACGCCTGGTTACCATTTTTCTACAGTAAAATTATCACTTAAAATGCGCCCTGTATGGGGGGGTCGGGGTTTTGGGGAAATTGAGGAGTCGGGGCTTTGGTTTGCCGAGTCCACAGCCCTGCAGCCCATAAGTATTTTTTCCGTCTAAGTATATTATGTGGTATGTTCAATGTTACCATTTAAAAGAACAACCTGTCCCACAAAAACAGGGAAGCCCTCATACAGCCATGTAAATGGAAAAATAAAAAGTTATGGCTTTTGGAAGGCAAAGGAGAAAAACAAATGCGGCCTAAACAAAAGTCGCTGTGGCAAGAAGAGGTTAAATAAGTTTGCAGATCTAGAGGGTCCTGTGTTTTTATGCAGGTTGTCCACTTCTACTTTCTGTGTCATAGGATGGGGCCGCCACTGTGACAATCCAATCTCTGTAACCATAGAATACTATTGCCATCTACCATTAAAGCTATTGCATATTTCAGTGTCCGGCGCTGGGCTATATTTGCTGGGTGGTGTGTACAGGGGTGAGGGGTTAAATTGGGGATTCTGATCGTCTGAAAAACTGTATGTGTGGCCGTGGGTTGTATGACAGGAATTTTATATAGCGCTTTTATTAAGAAGCTGACAATTTAACCTAATTATTGTATCTTCGGTGGAAGCGGGCGCCGGGCTGCCCCTTCTTCTGAAGCATTCTACGTCTTTTTCATCCCTTTGTTGCTCCGAGTTGTGTCATGGTGAGGGGGCAGATTTTGACAAGATCAATTAATGTGATTATACTTTCAGGGGGAAATTGGGAAATGCATGGATATTGCTGTTTTGTTTTAAGTGGAGGAGGGTTAGTGAGGTAGGTTCACACGGTGTATTTTAGGGCGTAAATTTCGCCCGCAATTACCCGTTTGACCGGGGCGGGAGCGGGGGACCAGCAGGGGGGCCCCACTTCGCCCGGCCATGATTGAATTGCTGCGGCGCGTATTTTCAGCTGTAATTCCCCTGCATTATCTCCCGCGGGGGGGATTCGCCCCGGGGGGAGGGAGAGTAAATCCCTGTTCTCTATGAGAACTGTGAATTACCGTAATGAAGGCCCTTTTTTGGCCCGTAATTTGCGCACTTTGGCGAGTAAATTCGGACGAAATCGGCTCATTTAAAACCGTTTTTGAACATGGCTTTTAAGAAAAAGGATTTTGAAAAACCAAGGCACGGCCCCCAATTACCACTTTTGTTTTTCTTAAAAGGCCGGATGGGCATCTCTACAGAGATGGGTCGAGGAATACCGTAATTTTTTTAATGGATTAATGATTGGATGTACTAGAGATTTGGAAACACTAAATGTACTCCTCCAGGCTGTAGCTAGAATTTCATGCCCCAACTAAAGCTATGTTCCCACATTGCATTTGTAGGGCTCATGCATGAGTAATGTACAATCTGTAATATGCACCTGTGCCTACTCTTCTTCCATACGGTTCCTCTGTGTGGCGCTGTATTCTACTGAATAAGCGGCTGTGAATGCCGTGTTACGTGACATTTTTAGGAAATCCTTGTGTTCCCTGTGAAAAAAAACAATTTTGGGATCTTCCCCTATAGTCTGTGTTGTGTTTTCCCTTTCTTAGGCCTCTTTACACGGCTTATTTCAAAAAGGATTTGCCGCCGGATTTAACGAGCGTAAACCCTTTTCCGAAACAGTTAAAATAAGTTGGGCCCTTTTAATTTTTGGTTTTTTAAGGGGGAAATATGTGGTTTTCAGAGACATGATTTCCGTGCCGTTTTGCGGCCGAAAACGGCCGGAAAAACAATGTGCATGTCCCAAATTTTTGGGCCGGATTTCGCAAGGATTTCCCCCCTTTTAAAAAATGGGGATTGAAATCTGTCGCGAATACGTACCCCAAATAAGTGACCTTATTTTCCAATGTTTTCAACTGATTTGGAACGTTTTCGATTGCAATCCGACGTAAATACGTTCTAAATAAGCCGTTTGGGACATTGCCCTTTTTCCCCCTAAAAATGTTTTATGAGTAGGTGGGTGTTCTATTCCTTTTTTAAAGGGGGGTGTCCCTCCCCCCCAAATAGCATGATTGGACAATGAGGCTAGATAAACCCCCTCCCCCAATTTATTAACCCCCCAGTGAAGATCAGTTGGGTTTCTAGGAGGGTAATAGGGGGAACCCCCGATCTAGGGAAAGAGCTCCCGGTTGCTGTTTTATGGGGACTTTTATGTGTAAAAAGTTTGTTTTGGAAATAGTCCCGGTTTTCTTTAAATTGCAAAATGAGGGTAAGACTGACTATGCAAACGTATTTAGGTGATCTGCTTCAGTATCTATGGAAAGTTGGCTTCACTTCAAGAGGTTTGACCACTTTGGATGATTACTTTTTTTTGCTAGGAGGCTGTCCTCTATGATATGCTAATCGGAGAGTCCAGCTGTAATTTGTGCTGCAACTTGGCGCTGCAGGAAAATGGAATACTTGCCGCTATGACATGAAGCATTGCATGGTATTGGTTAAAGGGGTTGTCTCACTACACTGATTCATCTTGCCTCAAGGGCAGTTTACTGGCTTCTACTAGACGGCAGTAGAAGCCAGGTCTGTGGCTATAGCAACCAGTGCTGGCAGCCTATCAGGAGAGATCAAACAGGTCTGTAGCTATAGCGACCTGAGGATCTGATGCAGCCCATACAAGAGGGGATATCTTGGAATAGGTAGGAGACTGTTAATGGACATATATTGCAAAGTGACTTGTTTTTGCAAGATTTTTAATATAAAAAGCCATCCTTGTAGTGAGACAACCCCTTTAAGATAAATAAGACGTCTCTCTATCGCATGGACAGAATTTTTATTTCCGAAGATAAATTCTTGCTACTAATTTCTGGAGGACCCAAATGGTAGACTTCCCCCTCCTGATCTTTCAGTATGCCCTAATAGGGTACCTGCAAATTTAATTTTGAAACTAGACAACTTTTTGTACATTTTGATGTAGATCACAAAAATAAGCAGGACTTTAAAACCTGACTTGGAGTCTTTCTTACACCACCAACATCTAATGATTGACCGCTTTCCCTGTACACGCAATAGAGAAAGCAGTCAGTCAGTGTGTGGGCGGGGTAAGGAGGACTCTTGCCATCTCTCCTAAGAGTCCTGTTTGGATTTAATCCACTTTTTCTTGCTACATATCACAGAGCTCCTTCTTTCATATGCTGCTCTGGGACCAGGCAGCAAAAATAACCTGACTGTCTCCCTTTCAAGCACCAGTCCTCTGGTATATGTGATACGAGCGGCCTGGCTACGCTGGTATGAGGAGAACATCTACCCAGCGTAATTTGGCATTTCATGTAGTTGTCCCAAGTATCCATCACGTGCTGTGTGAATGTGATGCAGACCATAGACTGACATTCCATTGCTCGGTCACCCAGCTGCTTATAGTATCAGTTCTCCTGATAATTGCATGTTATGGAATTGCTGGTTGAGCGACTGTCTGATCTTTCATATTGAACGGCATGTTGAGTTTCTCTCCACTGGCTGCATCTGTAATAACATGCATTAGTTGAGGTTCCTCCCAATCTTTTCCCCTCCTGCACAGTGTAAGGTCTTCTCGCTGTCCCTAACGCGATGTTCAGTATTTCTCTCCGGTCCTGACAGCTGGCCGCAAGTATTTTGGCTGTTTGTCTCCTGCCAACAGGTGCTAAGGTTGAGCAGTCTATATATTCCCACAGTCCAGCTGACCATTTGCTGCACTCCAGATGGAAGTCTCTTCCTGAGAGTCTGCTCCCAAAGCGACACAACCCTGCACAAACTTCAGCAGAGAACAATGAGGATTGTGCACGACTCGGTTATGCCTTGGATACATGTATCTGCTTTCACAGCAGGATTTTAAAGATTTCCGCCAAGAAATAATCTGTGTCAGTATGTGTTGGTATGTGCTCTGTGTAACTGCGCTCTGCGAGTACTAGTGACTGCAGAGCACTTGAATAAACAGATTAAAAACTGGAATTCTGCAGTTCTAAACTTAAAGGGGCATCCCCATTTTATTTATTGCCTTTAAACATGCAGGTAAAGATTATTACTAAATACATGGCTTTTCGGCTTTTGCTTCATTTCAGAGCTAGAGCAGTTCTCCTGCTTTTGTTCACCAGCTTCCCTAGTTAACGTCCATTTATGCTTGGTTTTATAGGCTCTAGCAGGGGCCAGGAGGATGATATCCCTTCCTGCTGTGTTTCTCTGTAAGGATATGTTCAGACAGCGTAATTATACAATTACGCCGGGTGTCTGGGAGTCACGCTGATCGACGTGGTCTCCCGGGGGGGTTGGGTTAAAAATGCATTACGGCGCTTTCACCTATTTTCCTGCGCGTCCAATACGATCGAATTGTACGAGCGGGGAGAGGAGGCGTAATCCATAGCTCTCTTGAGAACTATGGATTACCGTAATTATGGGGCGCATCTCACTCGTATTAGAGCGCAGTACGCCGCGAAATGCGCCCCATAATAAGCCGTGTGAACCTTCCCTAAGGCTTGGTTCACGCGGCATAACTTCGGGGCGTAATCACACCCCGCAATTACACCGTGTGCTAGGGAGCTCGTGCCGATCGGCTCAAGCTCCCGGGGGAGGGAGGGGGGGTCAGCCTTACGGCCCCATAGACATGAATAATTGACATGTCACTTATCTCCCCCCGTAGTGGGTTGTACGACTGGGGAGAGGAGGCGTGATCCATAGTTCTCTATGAGAACTGTGTATTACTGTAGTTATTGGGATGTATTTTGCCACGTATTGAGCGCAGTAATCCAAAATTCGGGGCGAAAAACGTCCCAATTTAAGCCGTGTGAACATAGCCTAAGTGTGAATTCACACTGTGTTTACCAGGCGTATAGCGGCGCGTACTGTGTGCACTACTATACGCTTGGTGTTTTCTTCTACTTGTACTTCTAAAGCTTTCTGGCCCGGCTCCCACTCTCCTTCATTGCTTATCATAAGCCTGTGTCCCCTTTAACCCAAACCTTCTTTAGCTCCACATTGAGGGGAATACTTAAAATTTCTACACGTGGCAAATTATTCTGGTCTTCCTGCGTTCCAGCTTATGTTCCTGTTCTTGTGTTTTGTGCAAATAACCAAAGCTTCTTGTGATGGAGCAGGGCAGGATATGAGAGAAAGGTTTGTGCATGGTCATTGTATGAGTGTGTTCCTGCTTTTACTTATTGGAAGTTATCGTGTCTAGTGATTATACATTCGGAATGAGGCTTATGATTCAGGCATTACTAGACTGGAAAACAGCAGGAAACATTCCTAAAAATAGCCAGATCCCATCTCAGAAGCATGAGCTCAGCTGAAGCTTGGTGCTCTATAGCTCCCCTACCTGTCTGCTGAGGGATTGCTGGGACGGAGCAGTGCTGGCCAATGAGTTCTAGTTGTAGAAGCTTTTTGATCTGTATAGTACTTAATTATACTTCTATTTTGGGCAGTAATATTTTTGTTTTAAAAATGCTCCATCTGCAGTGTTATAATATCCAATGATTTCTATATAATTATTACTAGGGGTTGTGGTCCAAAAGAGAAAAAATCCCAATCTACTGCATGATCTACAAAACAAAGATGCCCAATTCTGTAAAGCATACAGTAATACAGCACACATGCTTGATAGGTGGGGGTTCCTCGACATCTGCCAATGCACATCAGCTACCAGCTGCGCTGCCCACAGAAGTTTTGTCTATGGAAGTTACAGAAAAGGCCAAGCGCCTCTTTCTTATAAGGGTGTGTTCACACGGCAAAGACAAAATACCGGTCGGATTCAGGCCCTCACCCTTCGCACCCACATGTTCTGCCCCTGAAAACTGGGCAGAAGAATGAACATGTTCTAAGTTTTTTGTTACTCCAGTGGTAAAAAAAAGTCTAGTGGAAAATCCGTGCAGTGGGGACTATTGCACGGATTTTCTATTTAAATCAATGTAAAGCACAGCAGCACATGAGCTTGCTTTGCTTCTTACTGAACAATTTGAACCCTTTACAGATATGTGGCCTTGTACACTACTGTTTATAAACCTCTATTACTAATGCCTCAATATACTCAGCTAAAAATAGCAGAGCTGGAAAGCCAATCACTGCTGTAGAACCACCTATGGCCCAACCAGGAAATGGGAATCTGAAGCTAGCTATGAAGAGCAGGCTTTGTTAAAACACCCTGATGAGAAAACCCCTTTAACTGTACTGTACTTTCCTTCCTCCCAGCCTCTGTCTGAGTGCATAATCCCCTCCATGTTGACATTTTTGGGGAAACCAGACCAAAGGGTTGCGTCTTCCAAGGTTTCCCTGAAAAAATCCAAACCTTTTTAGGCACATGATCTCCAGGGCTCAACACGGAGCTATTTCCAGTGTGGAGACTGCACAGAACTTCTCAGTTTCCTGTTAATAAACAGCTGACACAGAACTCTCAGAAAATGTAATGAAAGTATGCCTCGTTATAAAAGATTATTTAAAAACCTTTGTTTTTTCCGCTGGACAATGCCTTGCAACACATTTGGATGTAGCAAAGGCAGTGTTCATAGACTAACAAAGAAATGTATTTCTACCCGCCATTGATTTAAATGATGGTTAATCATGTCATGCATGTCCTTGGTGACTGTTCCTGGGCAGAAGCTTCTGTAGCTTGTAAAGCAAGGTACCCCGCTCTATAGTGTGCTACTGTCCATTTAGGATAAATGGCTGATGGCTTTTATTAAAGGGGTTTTGCCACGAAGTAAAATTGACGTGGAAAGTTTTGAAAATTATATAATAAACATTTTCACCATTCATCATTATTAAAAATTCTGCACCGTTTTTGTCTTAGCTGCTCCTTTAGTGATCCATTGTTTACAGCTCGTGTCCAGGGGATACGGCCAGGGCTGAGAGCTCCTCAGTCCAGGCCGCACATGCTCAGACATCACCTCTCTTCTCAGGAGTGTTCAAACCCCGGGTGCTGTCATTCTACTCTTGTCCTTTGGACTAGTTGGTAATAAGTCAAACAGTGCAAATAAAAAAAAAGAAAAAAAAAAAAAGAAACCTCAATGAGGTCTGTGCATTGATAAAGAGGAAAAATCCACAAGTTAAGTTCCTGCAGGGATTTGAAAAGAGGACCCTTGTGCTGTAAAGCAAAAATGTTACCTCTGAGCTAAGCTACAGTGTAGCAACTAACAATTCTACACATAAACAGACATTTCTCTAGGGAGAGGAAAGGAGTGGTGATGTCATCCTGCTGGGTCACATGATATGCAATTCAAACAGATCACATACGCCCCCTTCTGAGCACACAGAGCTGGATGCAGGAGTTATGAAATGAGATCGTGGCAAAACCCCTTTAAGCTTCGGAGAACCACCTTAAAATCCGCTCTTGTTGGTTTTTATGCTTTGGTTTTGCTCTTTATAGTGTCTTTCTTGGCCGGAGATATGGATATTTCTAGACTGACATTCTGACATACGCAGGATAAAGCATACATCTTAATAAAGTTCCTATTAATTTCTCTTCCGATTGATCATTGCTTCAATCCATCTAAATGCCCTTGGCAAAAGATTGAAAGCTTGCAGGACATTTTGATTCACTTTGTGAATATAAACCTGTATTCATTATGTGACTTGAGTTTAAAGCAGCCATGCTTGGTCATGTCTATGGGGGATTGTTTTCCTATATCGCCACCTGATTTTAACGTAGTGGTGGTTTGTAAAGGCTCTCTGCCTTTTTCTAATTTAATAGTTCCTAGCAGGGGTGTTACTATAATTTAAAGGGTTTCATAGCAAAATTAAATGGGCTCCCACCCTCTTTTTACAGAAGACTGAAACGCTAGAATAAGGAACAATAAAAGTATAAGTAATGCGCTATATCCGAGAACCCTCATAATAGTGCTGTATGGCACAAAGCCACCAAGTTACAATGTTCTCGCAAACGAAGGGATCCTTCAACCTCTGGGCCACATGGCAACTGCTAGGGCCAAAGTTATTTCCATGGCTCATACGTGGCAATGTAAGTGCCTTAGGTATGTTATAAACTTCATATGTCCATGGGCACACTGCTGTCTCCGTACTAGGATTGCATGGGAGCCTCCAGAACATGGACATCATTACTGGCAGAGCACACAAGAGGGTTAAAGGGGTTGTCTCGCTACAATGATTGGGTTTTAATTTAAAGATCTTTAAAAAACAAGCAGCTTTGCAATGTATGTTCATTACAAATGTCCTACTGATTTTGAGCTAGCCCTGTTAGTATTACTACATCAGCTTCTCAAATCTCTATAGTAGCTGACCTGTTGATCCTTATCTTACTGGCTGTCAGGTCTGAATGACTCATCACCTTTGAAGACAGGTCGGAGCAGAGAGCCCCTCCCTCACAGAATGCTTCTGGAGTGGAGGGAGGAGGAGGGAGGGGGAGGAGGACTCTGGCGTCTGTGTCCCTGCTTCCTGGATTAACCCTGTGTGTGCCTGCTTCCTCCTGCTCTCTACACAGATGGATGTGACAGCAGTGACCCTGTCTGTTACTATAATCATGATATGTCTTTGGAACTGTGACTATACTAATACTGTACAGATCAGGCATGTGAATACTTTATGTTCTCCAGTATTAGTGAGACATCCTGAGTATAGTAACACTGCCCTTGTTGTTGCTGGAGATGTGGAGACTTGTAAGCTAAGCAGGGGATATAGGAACACATGCATCCCCTCTGCTCTGCTATGAGCATACACAGCAGCTTCATAGACCTCTCTACACTCATAGATCAGCCCTCTCCTGTAACAGACCTAGGCAGGCACACACAGGGTGAACTCTGAGGGCAAACCCCCTCCCCCCCCCTCCTGTATAGAAGTTACGTAGCTGCCTGTGTGCTGATGGGAGGGGGGAGAGCGAGCAGAAGAGACAGACAAGCTAGCACGCCCCTCAGTTCAACTTACCAGGGACACTGACAGGCTGAAAGCTCGTAATGAGACAACTCCTTTAAGCTTGTACAAATGTATTTGGAAATTTAGTTTGTATTACTCATTAAGCCCCAATTTATCATCTGATTATCTCCCAAGGAAACCGTGGTCTTGTTTGAAGATTGTAGTTGGGCCCGGTTTACACCCGGATCGGAATTTTATTTCACAACCTCCGTTGCAGAGTCGGCACCAGGATCCATTATATGGCGACCATCAAAAGCACCCAACAGATAGCATTGACTACAATTGTGTCCATCTGGTTCAATTGTGATGTCCCTCATTGTAACAGAAAAAAGTGCGGCGCATGTTGAACTATTTATTTATTTATTTATTTATTTTTTTTTTCTGTTTTGATGGAACCTGTGACAGGCTCCAAACAGATGCTCAAAGTCTCACCAGAATAGCCTCCTATGTGCCTATTGGAACAAATGGACTTAATGGACCCGGGGTGGAAGGGTACTTCACTAGGGTTCCCCTTCTATGTGCGAGAATCTAGAACCACTCTTCAGGTCAATCATTAGGCCCCATTCACATCACGTTGTGACCTTACATCACAAGTAATCGAGTATTCTGAATTATATACTCTGGCAGAGCCATAGAAACCTATAGGGCAAGCATAGTTTCTTTTGGGCTACATTTGGCCTATTTATGTATATGCATTATGTGCCATATA
Source organism: Phyllomedusa bahiana (assembly GCA_025379985.1). NCBI lineage: Eukaryota > Metazoa > Chordata > Amphibia > Anura > Hylidae > Phyllomedusa > Phyllomedusa bahiana. The sequence goes on along the minus strand of JAODAL010025748.1, from coordinate 47,721 downwards.
TTATTGTGGCTTATCATGTTGACTTTTCCTTGGCTTCCTTTCATCCTTTAGTGGTACACACCATGTTACCAATCAGAATCGTGACTCCTTATAATTATTTAAATTGGCAGCCTGACTGATTCATCGGTTAAAGACAGCGGTGATGCTAAATACAGGACACACCTTATTTTAACATGTCTCTACAGTCCATTTTTAATCTTTTCTATCGGATACCATCATTTTTGCCCAGGCCTGTTTCATTCAGTTGTAATTTTTTGGTTGAATCACAATTCAAATGCAATTTCTAATTTTCATTAGTTGATTTCCAGTCAGTTTAAATTTATTAACACATTTGACAGCTTCAAGTTAGTTTAGTGACCATTGTGGGTTTTTCCTTCCTTAACAGAAGGGTGCCAACAATTTTGACCACATATGTATTGTGAACATGTTTTGCTGCACATGATCATTTGCGGGCAGGAGAAGGTGAGCGGATACACTACAACAGGCAACCTCAAACTGCGGCCCTCCAGCTGTTGGGAAACTACAACTCCCATCATGCACTTATATAATCTATAACAGTGGGCATGATGGGAGTTGGTTTCCCAATAGCTGGAGGGCCGCAGTTTGATGCCTGCACTACAGTTTTGTGAGTTCATTGTAGCGGGTCTTTTTCGGTGGATGGTCTTGCTCAATGATAGTCTGCTACTCAATGACTGTTGTGTATACATGAACACAGTGAAGCGCCCTCTACACTCTCCTCCTACCCTATGATCTACTGTCCGCTGATATGATGGTATGTTCAGTGTGACACGTTTCCTATAAACCTTAACAGATACTGTGAAAGACAGACGGTTATATAAGTTCTACGTAGTGGCATTCACATTTTAATGTGAGCTGACATGAGAAATCCTTGGCCTGAGCCTCTGCAGCAGCTGTGAGATCTGACACACCAGTCTTGGTTACACATGCACTGAGCATTTCATTTAGTCATCAATCTATGTCTCGTGTTTTCCTATTTCCCCCCCCCCCCCCCCCCCCCCCAGCTGTTTTGCCTTCCCGGTCCATTTTTATGGTTGCCTGTCAGAATTTAGTGATGGTAAAGCTCTTGGGCTTGGTTGTGAGGGTCTCCCTACTCTGAAGGGCAGCTTCGACTCCATAGAGGTACATTCCTGGTCATTCTATAAACGGCGCACTACGACACATCTGATGAATGTAGAAGGCCACCTGTATCACTCCGAAATATTTACCACAGAATTGCAGGGGCGTGCTCACAAAAGTCAGGTCTCTTCATGGGTTCTATGGTGTGTGTGTTTTATTTTTTAAGAAATATCAAGATTTTAAAAAAAATTCCACACTTGGCTAATATTTTCACATGTTTATCATGATCATTTCTCTGTTTTTGTGCTGCAATGCGCCAAATCTTTATCTGCATACAGTTGAACAATGCCATTCTGGCTACTGGGAGCTTAGCAGCTTTCTGCCTATGATGTGTACATGAAATTGGTATGCAGTAGGCTCTTGAGCACGCCCTAGTGGTGGCTGCAGGCGGTCAGAATTGGATTGTTTAAAACTAGAGTTGTGTAGAGAAGCAGCTGCTTTGGAGCCATGGATCAAATGTGACCAAGTTGGTGCATTCCAAGACTGTCTAAGTTTAAACTGCCTAAGTAGTATTTGCAAACCTGTCCCTGTGTCTTTCTCGGTTGCTGGCAAAACTCAGCATGAGATATAAATAGTGAGTTTCACTTTAAGGCTATGTTCACACGGCTTAAAATTGGACGTATTTCAGTCCGTATTTACGCGCCGGAGTGCACAAATTACAGCTGGAATCCATCCCAGTCATTTCGGTAATCCACTGTTCTCATAGAGAACTATGGATTACGTCTCCTCTACCAGCTCGGCGAATCCGCCGGGCGGGGAGATAAGTGACATGTGAATTACTAGTGGCGTATACACGCCGCTGGTAATGCAAGTCTATGGGCCAGCGAGGTGCCGGCCCCCCGCTCCCGCCACCAGCCACACGGCGTAATTTGGGGGGCGTAATTACGCCCTGCAAATACACCGTGTGAACCTAGCCTAAGTTATTGGGGTATTAAAAGTGTGTGTTCAGCTACGTCTTTCCTGAAGGTTGAGAAGTAGGGGCATTGGTGTTCACGCTTCGCTTCATTTTTAATGGAAAATTAGTTGACTTTTACAGATGGTAAGAGGAGGGATATTAAACCGGTGGGCACTTTTGAAATCTGCTGCCTACTTCTAAATCTAGATTTAGACCCTGCCTTGGAGTCCATCAAAAATGGCGGAATAAAAGTGGAGCAGTGCAGCACTTTTTTCCCCATAAAGATGGACATCCTGATGGACATGCCCTCATTTTCCACCTAGACCTCTGTAACCTCCCTCTCTGCAGCCTCCCATCTAGTGCTTTTGCTCCCCTTCAAGCCATCCTCAACTTGGCTGACCTACCTCGCTGCTCCTCTCCCTCTCCCGTTTGGCAGTCCCTTCACTGGCTACCAATTGCTCAGAAAATTCAGTTCAGGCTACTAGCCATGACCTACAAGGCTCTCCATAACCTCTCCAGATACCCTCCCCCCCCACACACAATCTCCGCTCCTCACAGTACCTTCTTCTCTGCTACCCTCTTTGTCCAACACTTCACACAACCTTTTCCGAAAATCGCTCTTGTGCTTTGTTCATAGTCGCTGCCCCAACACATCAGACTCTTCTCCAATTTTTAAAAGTAACCTGAAAACCCATCTCTTTAGGATAGCCTAGAATAACCCTGCTGCCCCTACACCAGAATGCAAACCTTTCTGCCTGGCCCACCAGTCTCCTTTCTCCTCCATTGTAGATTGTAAGCTCTTGTGGCTTTCCTTCTGAATCAGAATATTAAAAGTAATATTGTATATGTCCTGGTCTTATGCATTTGAACTTCTTTGATTGTACAGCGCTCTGAAATTAATGGCTCTCAAAAATAACAAAAAAAATAGGGAAAAAAATGCAGATGTGACTCCGACCTAAGTTGTGCTTTCTGTAACGTGACAGGCGAACATGTAGCATGTATTATTCTGAATCCACGTCACAGTTTACACACGTTTCCATTGAAACCAATTGGACGTTTTAGGGCACAGATGTCAAACTCAAGATCCGAGGGCCGAATCAGGCTACCACGCTCTTTTATGTGGCTCCCGAGAGCTTAGACACCGCTGGTGTGCAACTCATAGACTTTGAAAGTCCTACCAAGGCACCTAGCCACCCTCCAATGGCTCTTTTGAGGGCACCTACAATGCTGTTGTGGGCCACTGTGAAAATGAGTTTGACACCCCTACTGGGGTTTGGTGCATAAAACATGTATACTGGTGCATTGAAAAATATATATATATATATATTAATAATATTATATTATATATTAAATTTTAAATATATATATATATATATGTGTGTAATCGAGGGTATTTTGGGGCTACCTCCTGTGATAGAATAAAGTTCCTCCTTTGTTTCCATATGGAAGTCTGTTTCCTAGTGTCGTGAAGTCCCACATACATTTGCTTAAAGGGGTGTTTCCACCATAACGTTAGATGGTGTACCCACCTCTGGAACATGCCCCCGAAAGTACCAGCTCTCAATTCTGAGCTGGTCACGCTTGTGCCAGACTCCTTCATTCTGTTCTATAGGAGAACAGCCAATCGCGCCGCTATGGAACTCCCATAGAATAGAATGGAGGGTTATGCGTAAACGTGACCAGCTCTCCATTCCGAGCCTTCCCTTCCAGAGGCCTGTTCCTGAGATTGGCACAGGTCCCACCTCTGTGACCAGCACCGATCGGCCTTTGATGGCATTTCCCAGCAAACTGCCATCAAGCTCAGGTGGCAACACCCCGTTCCAGTGTTTTATTTTCGATTCTTTGGCACGTCCACGGTAATAACTTTTTAAGCAAAGTCTTGTGTAGCTGAGGTGTACACTGCACAGAAAACCGCCCTGATGTGCTCATTGGAAGGGTTGTACTGAGGCGACGTACTCTCTGACAGAGTATTGTAATCATGAAATAGATGGAGTTTATTCGGTTGCTATGTGAGCTGCTACAATACAAACTGCACTGCTCCGTCCTAACCGTGTGCTAGGCGGGCTCTGATGAAGAACAGGATTTTTTTTTTCTCTGTTCTGTTCTAAACTTTTAGCTTATATTTGTTAGGACAAGAAATTGCAGCATTAACCCCTGTGTAGCCAGAAACCTCTTGCTGAATTTGCATATCAATAACTCTACAGTTAAGTTTTATTAATACAGGGAATAAAGTTTTAACAGATAACAATCCCTGTAGGCCGGATCCATATGGCACCAATAAAAATTTATGGCACCATATTGTACCTCTTTGCGCCATTGAAGCTTTTTCTTGCTAATCCATTTGGTGTCTGTGCGGAAAATAAAACCTGCATGTTGCATCATCTGCTAATTTATATGCCTTTTATTCTCGCCAATTAGCATTATATGATGGCCACACAATGCCACATTGTGTACCTATGCCCCTTTACTGCCCATAGTAGAGACTCAGTGCCACCACACATATATAGTATGAAATATTGTACAGTGCTCCCTCAAGTTACTATGGCCTCAGGGTGCAATATTTTCACCATACAATGTCCCAAGAAAGACCATTGTTTCTGGAAACCACATTCCCCATACCGTGTCATACTGCTGATCTGTGGAAGATCCAACAAATTGTCATGAACATTTTACTTGTAAAACCTCTGTATTAGTGCAGAGCATGCAGTGATTGGCGGTCTAGTAGCACCTCTCTTGAGTACAGTGCGGTACTACATGTCCTGTACTGCTCTTACATGTATTAGTGCAGAGCATGCAGTGATTGGTGGTCTAGTAGCGCCTCTCTACAGTACAGTGCGGTACTACATGTCTTGTACTGCTCTTACATGTATTAGTGAGGTGCATGCAGTGATTGGGGGTCTAGTAGCTCCTCTCTACAGTACAGTGTGGTACTACATGTCCTGTACTGCTCTTACATGTATAAGTGAGGTGCATCCAGTGATTGGCGGTCTATAGCACCTCTCTACAGTACAGTGCGGTACTACATGTCTTGTACTGCTCTTACATGTATTAGTGAGGTGCATGCAGTGATTGGGGGTCTAGTAGCTCCTCTCTACAGTACAGTGTGATACTACATGTCCTGTACAGTTCTTACACGTGCCAGGATGAGAGGCTTCTTTGGCATCAGGTGAGGGCCCCATTTTTTTTTCTGTGTATAATGAACAAGACCCGAAGCTCTTGTCCTCCTCATGCTTTCTTATGTTCTGTGGAAGGTCTTGCTTTATCTGGATTAGTTAGCTGCTTCATATTTTTTTAATTTCCATTTTGTGTTCATTTTGGATGACTTTGGAATCAATTTGTAGTTTTCTAGAAAGAGTAGTGGTTTCAACATTCAGGGGGCACCCCAGAACTTACGAGTACTCTGTGTTGAGGGACTGCTTTATACATAAAGAAGCGCGCCGGACCGCTCGCCTCCCCCCTCCGGGCCCATAGAAGGCCATGACTCCAATGGCCGTTGCCGCTTGATGCGAGCGGAGGCGTTCGGTAGGGGATCGTGGCGGTCCTGGGATCGTCAACTTCCGCCCAGCGAATCAATTGGGACGAGGAGTCCTAAACACCGATGGTAACATTGTCCTGGGGAGCTTGACGGGTTTTGCAGTATTCTTTGGTCCGGTGGCGCAGGGTTCTTAGAGGGAGAGGGATTATGGGGGGTCATTGGAATGATGTTCCCCCTTTTGGGAAATGTACCCGCCTGCAAGTGGGCCTTTTTAGAGGTATCCCTAAAGAGGGAATAGACTAGTGCCAAATGTTTGACCCCAGTCATGGAATGCGCGGGTGGTTCTGTCCCTTCGGATTTGGTCGCAGTCCTTTTTGGAACCTTCCCCAGTGTGATACTTCGTGATTTATTTACAATGGGGTTGAGTTTGATAAGTTCGGATTTGGTCGAGTATAAGTATTTAAGAAAGTTAATTATATATATTCTATTAAAGAATTTATATGAGAATTTGTCTAAACGCTGCTGTGGCTTACTTCCATCGGTGGTATGTTGATTTTGGGGAAAGTTGCCAGTACTAAAGGAAGTGAGGTGGGGGTCTTAATGGGCAAACCACGGCTGTCAATGCCTATTTGAGCCTGTAACCCTTGTGGCACAGGAGATGCCTAGCTGACAGGACAGCTCCTCATTGATCACCCTATTTATAAGGGCAGTACTTCCAAACCCAGACATTAATAATGACTGCCCACATCGGGTTGTTGTTTGTCTATTCAGGGTCAACTGCGGCCCTACTGATGGGAAACTACAACTCCCTCATGCCACTGTGACAGATAATATAAATGCATATGGGTTTGTATTTCACCAACAGCTGGAGGGCCATGGTTTGGAGACACCAAACTGGTGATTAGCCAGCAACCTCTGGGACCGCACCTATCTAACGTCCTCCAAAAGTCTTGGTACAGAAAGATTTAGTCTTGCTTGCCTATAACTCTGTTCTAAAATCACACCTTACATTAGTCATTACCATGTTCAACCTCAATGCGGCTAATTACACAGCGCAAAAACCGGGGGGGGTTGAACCATCATACTAAGGTCATTATCCCCCCCGGCGGATTCGGGACGGGAGAAGTAATCCAATTTGAGTACATGGGATTACAATGTACCCGCAAATTACGGGCTGAAATCTGTCCCAATCCCGTGAACAGGCCTAAATTAAGGGGCGTTAGGCCCGTGCACTTGACATCATATTAATATGGTAAAATTCGTGAGAAGCATCCCTTAGGCTGCTCCAGGATGCTAATACAATTCTTGCCCTATTGACATAAGGTAGTGGTATGGCCGTTATACCCCCCCTATAAGGAAAATTGATTCACTGACATGGTGGTAATGTGACGACAATTTCAGATTACATGAAACTGAGTTTTTGCGCCCCCCCCCCTCGTTTCATTAACCGATGCTATAGTGATTTGACTAATAATCTGACCTATCGGTGCGCCTCTCCAGGACATGTGGAAGTTACCTGCATCGATTTTCCAGAAGGCTGATTTACATGGGGTTGTTCTAAAACCATTTTTTTGCAAGTTAATTGATGATTTTTCCTAAACCAGTGTGAACAGAGACGTTGGTTTAATTAATGTTAGAATATTGCCACTGACTCTTTACATCTAGCACCTCGAATTACGGTTTGATAGCTATGCGACGTCGCAAAAATATGTATCTCCTCAAGGTCAAGATACTTTTTATTAACCTTACAGTATCCAATCGATAATATAAGAAGGGTAATGTGATTGTGCTCTTGAAATAGAACAACCTTTGTAACATTTTGGAATGCCGGAATACCTTTTTTGGTTCCAAAAATTTTTCCTTTTTGTTTAATGATTATGCAGAAAGGATGGGGAGCATAATTTTACCTTCTGTTTAAAGCTGTTGTCCTCCTTATGTGTGTTATCCGCTCATAGCATAAAGATGGGTCACCATTTAGAATTCCAAAAAGAAACTCTAAACCTAGTGCGAAAAAACTTATAATTTAAAATCGGTTTCCCCAAAAATAAGATATGTCTATCCCTGAAAATAAGACCTAGGCTTAAGCAAAATAGTCTTGTTTTTCCATGAACAAGAATTCACATTTGTTGTTGAACCCCCCCAAAAAATAAAAATCATAATTTTATTATTATATTGTAGTTGCTTCATCACAAACATCAGCAGAACCAGCCAAGCTCTGAAGCAACACGGTAACCTCGTACAACTAGTACACCATGTGACTGTGTACGTATAGAGACTGGATCCCGTACAAGCAGTATCCTCCACTACCCCCTGCACAGTTTGTAATGTTGCACAGCCCATTAGAAATCCTGATTACAAAGTGAAAGTAAAACCCTTCCCTTGAATACTGAGCTAATCCTCTGATTGTAATGACCTGTTTTGAGAAGCTTTCATTGCTACCACAGATTGGGGGACATGTTCTTCGTACAATGCTTGCCGCTAGGTTTTAAATTCGGGTTAATTATTATCTAAGCGGAAAAATCGCATAAGGTTATTTCGGGGACGTCTAGTTTATAAAATCTATCAAAATTCCTGTCGCGTGGGTTACTGTTCTGCCATTTTCATGCATTCCCATTTATGAACAGGGTTAAACAGGCCTGTTCTTGTAACCGAGGATATGTGAGCCTTAGCCAAATCCGCCGAATAAGGCGGGACGATGGCGGGGCCGAGCCCGCGGGGCGCCGCTCCCGCCCCATAGACATGCATATTATACGGCGCGTCAGGCCGAAATAATGTGCATGTCACTGTTTCTCCCCCCTCGATTTCCGACTGGGATGAGCAGACGGAATCCATTTCTACTATGGAGCAGGAAAACAATAAGGACTATTGGCTTGTACTGAAGCGCAAACCCCGCGCGGAGTAGCGCCATCCTGCCCAAAGCCGTGTGAACGAGGCCTTAAAGGTGGAAAATTTTGCTGTGAAAATATGCAACATACTCCTTTTTTTTTTCCGTGTGAAAATTCACAGGTACCATCCACCACATATCCCCCCTGTGGTAAATTCACTCTACAGGTGCCTATACAAATTAGATTAAACTCAAACCCACAAATTTCCTGTTCCTACAAAATATGTGCCTCCACTAGAGGGGTCTGGAAGGGATGGGGGGTCGGGCACTGGCTTCTACCTACGATGAAAACGTCACATTTAGCTGAGGGATTAACGGCTCTCGCGTGCATGGGCACCTTAACTCTTCTATGCATGAGTGCATGCATCGTTCAGGCGGCAGAGTGATCGTACCATACTTGCCAACTTTTGGAACTTGTCTTCAGTGAGATAAACACCATACAGATTTTTTTTTTCTTTTAAAGCATGCCCCCTTTTTAGTAGGCCACATTCTACTTTTTGAAGCCACACCTCATTTTACAGCCTTCTCTTCAGATTCATAAATAATTGCCATGTGAAATAAGTTTTTAATCACTTTTGTGTACACTTTTTTTGTAAAAGAGGAAAAAAAAAATCGTATTTTTTTTTTTTCTGTCCCTCTACGGGATTTTTACTTTGTGATTATTTGTCCACTATCCTAATACTTAGCAGTGTATTACTGTATTTTATGTCTGTGAGACCTAGTTTTATACTTGGTCTTTGACAGGCCATAATAGGCTTCTGTTCTGCCTGACCCAGAGGCCATTATTTGGCCTCCGGCTGAAGGGCAGGATCAGAGCTAGCTCCGATCCTGACCATTGCATCAGGAGCCTGGTGCCTACATCATAGGATGCTGGCACTGCTACTGGGAGACTTGCAAACTTTTCCAGGAGGACTGCCCTATTTGCGGAAATCTCCTGGCTGTTCAGGATGAGTTGTCAGCTGCGTAAGGGTATGTACAAACTGCGTAATGGCGGTGCGTATTTGGGAAAGTAATTGTGCTGCAATATGCCCGAAATGCGCCCTGCAATTACGGCAAGTTATAGCTCTCGCAGAGAGCTATGAATTAGCCGTCTTCCCTGAACACCAGGGGAAAGCGACGTGTTACTTCTACCCGGCGATTATGCAGCGGGGGATAATAGAAGTCTATGTGGACGGCCAGCGCGTACTTCTAAAACACATGGCGTATTGCGGCGCGTACCCTTATGCATCATTTGGGGCTTGTGTGTATGCCACAGCACCGAGGCTCCTCACGGAGGAGTATACGGCTACATACTGCACTGTGTATCAAGATTTTTTTTCCTAGAAGCAATGCTTTGGCAAGAGGTCGGATTTAAGAATTAGACAGAATAAACCTGGTATGAAGACTGGGGCACACAGAAGTAGATTAACCTCTATGGCAGTCTTATTACAACTCCGTACAAGATGGAAGATGGAGCCATAAATAAATGAAATGTGGTGGCGCTGCAGAGAAATTGCACGTACACATCCGGTTTCCCCATACGTTACAGTTCATCGCTAAGGAGGGACACTGTAATCTGACTCATTGTCCAAGGATTCTTCCAAGTAGATGTATCCAAGCTTTTCCTGCATTGACGCTCTATATGGTGCAATGCTGTCTGTAGCTGTGCAGAAATACAATATATGATGATTTTTTATTTTTTTTTTAGTGGGGGGGGGGTTATAGAAAATACTATTTATTTTTTTATTATTTGTCAGTGTACTTTTTCGACTTTCTGCCTAACAGAAGGGAAGTGACAACTAATCTCACCAAATTTAACACTTCATGTGCTAGTTTTCACAAGATCCTTATACATCACTTGGTGGGAACTGCAGTCTATACTTCTCTTGTGAAAACCCCTAATTTAACCCTTTCTGTCAGAGGTGTTCTTCTTAGGCCTTGGTACTTTGTGGCTTTGCCTGGTTACGTGATGCAGACTGAATGCATGAAAGACTTGAAGCAAAGATGTTGGCGTTTGCCGTCAGGCTTATATAACACGAGAATGGCTCTTACTATTATTAACGGAGTCATTCTGGAAGGGCTTGTAAGAAGGGATCATTATGTTCTGCATGGAACATACAATTGTGACAACATGGTACAGGAGGTGTTATACTGCGCTGTTTAATGGAGTCGGTATGAGAGCCGCGTTTAGTTGTATTTGCGTCGGCCTTTGCCATTTGGTTATTTTAGCACATACACGGCACACTTGTATTTTATCTCCTTTTTCCTCTTCCCATATCTTTTACATATAGCATTAGTAGAATGTTGCATGATACGAACCACAGAAGAACTCTTCCATTATATTAGCTCAATAGGTGATTGGTGGCAATGGCCACGTCTCTCCAAAACCAGAGAAGAGCATATTCAATACTACAGGTGATCAGTTTTTGGAGAAGTTTCTCATACTGCACAAAGACCAAACAAACATTAGTGTGACAATGGCAGATCTTGTCGAAGAACTGACACTTGTGGGTGGGATGCCAGAGGGCCTTCAGCAGGAATCAAGTCCACCAAATCTCTAATATACCTTGCACTCTTCTTAAAGGGCTCCTCTAGGTTAGGATCCTCATGTTTATGTTCCGTGTTAGGGGATTCTAAGTTGAGACCTTTAGCTAAATGAGCGTCCTGAATAAAGTATCCTACATTAAAGGGATGTGCCCTCCATAGAGTGTGATGGCTTATGAATAGGTTATACCATCAAAGTCTAATAGGTGCCGGTCTCAACTCGAAGACCCATACCTATCAGACTTTGATGGCATATTCAACAAAGTCTATGGTGAGTACACTCCATTATTGTAGGCGGTTACTCTTCCTAGGACCCTCATTTGGCTACAGTGGAGTGCGGTTACAAAGTTTTGGAGGACTTGCAGTATCTGGAACTCGGACAACCCACTGATTTGAATGGAAACTGTGCAATGCTGAGTTTCCCCTGAGCGGGTGCTGCAGAAGGATTGAGCCCATTTCACAGTACATTAGTTGATCACTTGGGACACAAGTCATTTTGTGTTGGACACCTGCATCAGGATCTTGTCCATTCCTGCTTGCGAGGGATCTGCTCTTCACTTTTCCTGGAGAACATGGCCGGGGCTTAAAAGAGGCGCCAGCATTGGGATTGGGCACTATTTTGGAGCTCCAGTGCACCCCTTAGTTTATCAAATTGCAGGTAGTGAAACTGTTCTGACAGCCCTAACCAGGCAACCTAGTCCCCTCTCCAAGGTAGGAAGCTCCGTACTAAGGAGGTGGATGGGGCTTGGCATTTTACTGACCCCCATGGGGCTCCGTATCATTTCCGGTGGAACAATTTGAACTACTTTATCAGCAACCCAATAGTAACAACATAGAACATCTGCTGGTACATTGCCATTTAGTGCATAGGGGATGTCAGAAATTTTTGGGTGTGTGGGGTTGTGTGTTTTTTTTTTTAGTTTTTTTTTTTATCCCATCAAAGGAGTTGTCTCACTACAGGCTTTCAGCCTACTTCAATGTGTCTGGCAGCATAGGATTTTTGAATTCAGGGGCGTGCTTCTTGTCTGCCTCTTCTCCTCCCCCTTCCTCCCTCCCCTCAGCACACAGACAGCTCTCCTCCTCTGACTGCAGTAACTTCTATACAGCAGGGGGAGGGCGAGGGGGTTTGCTGCCAGGGTTAACCCTGTGTGTGCCTGCCTAGATCTGCTGCTCACTGCTGAATCGGCCATACTGTGCTGTGGTTGAGCTCTTGCTGCTCCTCTCCATAGAGTCAGGAGACAGCAGGGAGAGGGCTGATCTATGAGTGTGGAGAGGTCTGTGAAGCTGTGTATGCTAATAGCAGAGCAGGGGGGGATGCAAGTGTTCCTTTACCCCCTGCTTAGCATACAAATCTCCACTGGCATCTCAAGCAACAACAAACCAACCCTGTCAGAACAGACACAGGGCAGCTGGGAAGTGTGTTACTATAATCACATGTGTCACTAATACAGCAGAGCAGGGAGGGACATGAACCGTTCACATGCTCCCCTGATCTGTTCTATTAGTATAGTCAGAGCTCCACAGACACATCATGATTATAGTAACACACGTCACTGCTGTCACATCTACTGACCACAGATCAGCCTCATCTCTGCTCTCCTCAATCTGTGTAGAGAGCAGGAGGGAGCAGGCACACACAGGGTTAATCCACACAGAAGCCAGAGCCCTCCCCCTTCCCTACCCTACAGAAGCATACTGTGTGGGAGGGGCTCTTTGCTCTGACCTGTATTCAGAAACAGATGAGTCACCAGGACTGGCAGCCAGTGAGATAAAAAATCAACAGGTCAGCTGCTATAGTGATTTGAGAAGCTGATGCACTCCTACTACCAGGGATAACTCAATCAGTAGGACATTTGTAATGAACATATATTGCAAAGCTGCTTGTTTTTTTTAAAGATCTTTTATTTAAAACCCAATCATTGTAGCGAGATAACCTCTTTAAGGATAACTGTCTGCTGTCAGGGCAACACAAAGTGAAGATGACCCCTTCAACTTCTTAGACTTTCTAGAAAGTAGGCTTGATGTCTGATAGAGAGAAGTGAAGTAGAGCCTTGTGAAGTCATGTTGTGGCTGCTAGCGGTTTAGGTCTCAAAGTTTTTGTTTTGGAGTAAGAAAACCCAATCCTAATTATTTATGTTGCACCAACACGTTCTGCACAGACCTGTAAGGGAGGCTTAGGCTGCGTCCCCACCGCACAGGACAAATACCGTCCGGTTTACCCAGCCGGTATTTGTCCTGTTTTGCGGCCGTCCCTACGGCCGCGGGGGGGGGGGGGGGGCGGCTTTTCTCCGCGATGAGCGAAGAAAAGCCTTCCCCCTTCACATTCATTGGCACATAGTCCGTCCGAAAACCGGACGAAACACTGTGCGGGTAGAATGTTTTGCGGCCGCACCGCGGGCGGAAAAACCGCCGGACGGAAAACCCGTGCAGTGGGGACTGCGGCACGAGTTTTCCATAGAGCACCATTGTGCTCATTTTCGGCCGGTTTTTCAGGCGGTCTGAAAAACCGGCCAAAAACCCGTGCCGTGGGGACATGCCCTTAGAGGGCCACATGGATGTCCTGTACAAGGTAGATGAAGCTGAAATGAACCAAGCTTCTTCTGTCCCTTGTGTAACTTAGTCGTCACAAGTTTCAGCCAGGGTTTCATACACCCACACATGGAATATAAAAATAAACCTGCTAGCCGTATCTGCTAGTATTTATTTCTGCCTGGTAAACCTTATGCGTTTATGGCCTGTAGTGAAGAAGAAAGTTAATGCATAAAGGGGTTTGTACAGGATTAGACAAACATGGCCACTTTCTTCCAGAAGCAATGGCTTATTTGTACATGAGTAGGCTGTTATTAGGGATCAGCTACATTGAAGTAAATGTGGACAAATGTGGCACTGTGTCTAAAAGATAGCAGCCATTATGTGTTTTTTTTTGTTTGAGTCCTGTGTGTTATTTTTAAGAAAGTGCCTTCTTTTTTTGCAAATTTGTTAGCCCTTTAAGTTGATGGGAGACTGATTTTAAAGACAAATGTGCTTCCTCCCACTGACCAGCCTACCTACTTAAAGGGTTTTTCCAAGACTTAAAAAAAAACAACAAAAACAAACCTATCACCGCCTACTATGTTACAATGCAAAATTAACTCCTACTTCTCCCATCACCACTGGTCCAGATCTCCTGGTCCTTCACTAATGAACTCACATGATGCTTTATCCAAACACACCCCTGTGGTCACAGGCTGTATGTGCAGGCAGGTAACTGTGTAATCGGCAAATAAAAAACAGCGAAGATAAGAATAAGAATTAGCATTTGCTTTTCAAAGAAAAAAACATTGGTACATTACCATACTTGCTCTAACCAGGCAACTTAGTCCCCTCTCCAAGGTAGGAAGCTCTGTACTAAGGAGGTGGATAGGGCTTGGCATTTTACTGACCCCATGGGGCGGGCTCCATATTTCTGGTGGAACAATTTGAACTACTTTTATCAGCAACCCAATGGCAACAACATAGAACATCTGCTGGGACACTGCCATTTAGTGCACAGGGAATGTCTGAAATTTTTGGTGGGGTGTGTGTGTGGGTTGTTGTCGTTTCTGTGGTTTTTAAAAAAAAAAAAAAAAAATTTGTCCCGTTAAGGAATAACTGTCCGCTGTCAGGGCAACACAAAGTGAAGATGACCCCCTTCGACATATATATGTTAAAGGGGTTATCTTCACTTTGTGTTGCCCTGAAGTGGACAGTTATTCCTTAACTGGGTATAAAAAAAAAAAAAAAACACCACACAACCAAAAATTTCTGACATCCCCTATGCACTAAATGGCAGTGTCCCATCAGATGTTCTATGTTGTTGCCATTGGTTTGCTGATAAAGTAGTTCAAATTGTTCCACCAGAAATGATATGGCGCCCCATGGGGGTCAGTAAAATGCCAAGCCCTATCCATCTCCTTAGTGCGAAGCTTCCTACCTTGGAAAGGGGACTAGGTTGCCGGGTTAGGGCAAGTATTGTAATGTATCAATGTTTTTTTAAAAAAAAAAAAAAAGGGGGCTTGCTGAGCTAGTACAAGATAGGAGCTTGCATGGAACAAGATTGGAAATGCTTATGGCAGCCCTGACGTTACATGAAAGAAGATGTCAAGAGGGTTGAAGTATCGGGCATTCTGGATATGTTTACACAGTGTATTGTGGCAGGTACAGGTACCCTCTGCAATGCGCCCTCATTAGCGCTGATGAAGTGTGAGCCGGCCGGCAGCTCTCTGCCTCGTGTACCTTTCTATTTCTCGGTGCATAATGTACCCCCGTATAAAGGACTGACCTGTCACTACTTTCGGGCACTTTACAATCGTAAAATCACCATTCTCTAAATGAAGTCATTTTTCTAGCAGCATTCTTTTTACCATATGTGTGGGGCTTATTTCGCCGCAGTTACGCGCCAAAGTAGACCCCCAAATACGCCGTGTGAACGTACCCTAAGATTTCAACACGCCCAATCCTCTGTTCTCAGAAGAGAAGCGGCTGCCAGGAGAGTCTTGGTCACAGGAGCAGAACGAAAATGTCGGCTGTGCCGGATCCTTTAGATTTTGGAAACCAACCGTGCCTGACAGATTTCCACCACTAAAGTCCATAGAATCAGACAGCCACCAGTTTTTGTCTGGGATTTCTAACAAAATCTGCGACCGAAGCTCCTAGCAGAAGCTACAATAGTTGTGGACAGGGTCTTTGTACAAAAGGCTATGACTAACACAACTTTACTTATCTGATAATCATCCTATTTAGACCAGGGTGAAACTTCCTGCCACTCATGAAACTTCCCTGAGCTGGTGATTAAACCTAACACATTTGCCTGACCAGAACCTGCCAGTTGTCTCCTCACCTCATGTGCTTTGTACAGTTTTACAAAAATGACCACTTTTTTTATTTTTTTTTTCTCTTGTTGACTGTGATACAATTAACCACCTTCTACAGTATTGTGTTCAGTCATTACTGTACTTCAGCGTTACCTTCCTGTTGGGACAGCTGGGTGGACTTCCTTCTGCAGGTGTCAGATAATGACACTATTATTATTTTGCTTAAAATGTTACCCACCTGGGTTTTTCTCATTCTTCTCAAGTTCTTGGCTATTTCTCTTGAAGGCTTGTTGACCGCTAATGTGCAGCTGATAGAAGTCACCCAGGTCAGGGACCGGTAATGAATACGTTGTGTAGGTTTTTCTTTTCAGTTGGGTTAGGCAGCTCCATGACGGTCAATTTCTAATACTTTTGGTCTGCAGCAATGAGGCTCTCTGACTTCACTACTATATTGCAACGCTTGATCCATGGGTTTGAACCAAACTAGTAGTTCACGTTCTTTTGTGAAAGCCCAACCACCACCAACATCCTTGACTTTAGCTTTTACATGAGACCATTGTATTGCTGTAGAAAATAAGCAGAAAATTATTGGGTATGTTAGGCTATGTTCACACGGCTTAATTGCGGGGCGTACAGTACGGCCCGCAATTGTGCTTGGTGTTCAGGGGGAAGGGGGGGGGGCAGCCCCCCCCATAGACTGTCATTGCTCACGGCACGTAAGTGCCATGAATAAATGACATGTCAATTATCGCCCCACTCGTACAATACGATCCTATTGTATGCCCGGAGAGAGGAGGGGTAATCCATAGTTCTCTGAGAACTGTGGATTACTGTAATGATTGGGATGCATTTCGCTCGTATTAGAGCGCAGCACGCTCAATACATGGCGAAATGCGTCCCAAAATAAGCCGTGTGAACATACCCTTACACATAACCAATGTATTTCACCATACCAGGTTTCTTTCGGGGAAATTTTTACTCCCTATGGAGAACATCAAGTTTGCGTAGAGACTTTAAAGACAAGGCTGTGATTCCTGGAGGGAGGGGGTTCTCGCCATGCAATTTCACAGTCACAGCCAGCTTTTCTTTCACTCTAGCCACCTCAGGCTGTGGGTGGCCCTATAGCAGTTATAGGCATCTTTAGCTTCTCTGAAACTAGCTAAGCCGTGACATGGACACGTGCAGGAGATGCTATCTTCAGTAAACAAAGCTGAACCTGCTGTGAGAAGTGAAAACAATTGCTTATCTTGTTAGAAATAATTAGTCTGCTGGAGTGAGCTCTCCAGACCATGGTGACACCACTCCTTGCTTTCGCTCTCTGCTTAGATAGCAGAGATATGGTCAGGTAACCATAGAAACCTGTGTGCACTCAGAGCACATAAAATCTCATCTCCTGACTAAAGTAAAATATAAAGTCCAATGTATTTCAAATAAGTCTTCAATTACTTGTCCCTAAATGTTGAAAGCCAGTCTTTGTAGTGAGAAAACCCATTTATCTATAGTAGGAACTACCATAGAAGAGAGTGGAGAGAGTTGCAGATGTGTGGTCACCTCTCTGTTTTGTGTAGCCGTGGCACAGATGAGGTAAGATGATCCCTGTCATCAAGATAGGTGTACGTCCTACCTCTGCAAAAAAGCCCCTGTCGGACACTAATGCCTTTTCCTTTCGATATGCCATAATTGTCTACGGTATAACTATTACTTTAGAGTGTTATAACATGCATAGCTATTTAGCCAAGGCAGAATCTGAAATGTATTTGAATTCTCCTAAACAGTGATTGTCAGGCTACGTTCACACGGCGTATTTGCGGGACGGATTTTGCCCGCAATCACAGCGTGTGCTCGGCAGCGGGGGGCCCGCAGCTCTTCGGCCCCATAGACCTTCATTATCCACGGCGCGTATACTGCCAGGATAATTGACATGTCACTTTCTCCCCGCTCAGCATATTGTGCGAGCGGGGAGAGGAGACGGAATCCATAGTTCTCTGAGAACTGTGGAGTACTGTAATGACTGGGACGGATTACACCCGTAACTCGCGAAGTACAGGCTGAAATCCGCCCCAAAATAAGCCGTGTGAACATGGCCTGATATATAAATCCAAACACCCATGTGTCAACAGTACAGCATTCAGCCACTGAGGGGCACAATCTGCTCCAAAAAGAAAGACACACCAATCTGTAGAAAGCCGCTTTGGAGTGCTTGCCCCTTGTTACTACAGAACAGGGTTGTGCCTGGCTGAGTCTTATTAACTTAGCTATTACATAGTTTGTTTAAAAAAAAAAAAGGTCGAATAAAGACAGTTTGTCTATTTTCCTATAATGTTGATCCAGAGGAAGGGAAAAAAAAAAACATGAGGTAGAAGCCAATTGTCATTTTAGGGAGAAAATTCCTCCCCAACTCCAATCTGACAATCAGAATAGTCCCTTCTTCAGAATCCTGGTCATTATAACTTGTTATATTATTACACTCTAGAAATGTATCTAAACACTTTTTGAACTGTTGGTGAATTCACCATGACAAGTTCCTCTGGCAGAGAGTTCCACAGTCTCACTGCTCTTACAGTAAAGAATCCCTTTCTATGTTTATGTAGAAACCTTCTTTCCTCTTGGCGTAGAGGATGACCCTTGTTCTGGATACAGGCCTGGAGGCCCCTTGTTCTGGATACAGTCCTGGGTATAAATAGATCTTGAGAGAGATCTCTATATTGACCTTTCATATATTTATTACGTCCGTCTCCCCCCCCCCTCCTCCCGCCAAAGCCGTCTTTTCTCTAAACTAAATAACCCCAATCTTGCTCATCTTTCTGGGTATTGCAGTCCACCCAGCCCTTTTTATTATTTTTGTTGCTGCCTTTGAACCTGTTGAGGAGAATTGCTTTTTTTAACTTGTGGAGATTGCTAAACTTTCATAGGGAACCTTAGGGCTTGTCCCCATGGCATGGTATTTTGGTCGATTTTTCAGATGCTTTGCAGTTTTAGAAACTGTCTGAAAACCAACATGCAATGCTCCCCCATAGACTTTAATAGAAAATCCATTCAATTTGGTTTGTGCTGTAGGAATGCCCTCTTATACGCTGAGCAATGGTCGATGGGAAAATTTTAGCTTTTCTCCAAAAGCCTCACTACAGCTGTGTTGCTGGGTCAGAGGCCTCTCCTCGTAGCCAGTCCCTATTCTGCTCTCTACTGACGATGGGCAGGAGCCCTAAAAGGCGTTGTACAGATGGGCTTTTCTTCTGGAGTAGATTCTGGCTTGGTTGAATTTCTTGGTTCTGTTTTAAAGAGAACCTGTAACATAGTTTTTGCCCTCCTTGCTGAGGACAGAACAAGCCAGTGTCAGACCTGCTGTTTCCAGCGCGGTGTCCCTTATTCTGTAAGATGCTGGAGTTTTTGTGTATTTAATGCTCAATTCTGCAGTTTTCAGCCAGAAGAGTCCATCAGAGTGTCAGTTTTTTCAAACCCCGCCCACCTGAGGCTGGCCCCGCCCACCTTAACTGACAAACCTATTACTTTGAATAGGTAGAAACAGGTGAATAACTGTCAGTGGGCGGGGCTAGCCTTTGGTGGGTGGGGCTAACACCTACTCATGAATAAGATTTATGGGGTAAATGCTCTAAAACTGCTGCATCTTACAGAATAAGGGACACAGCGCTGGGAACAGCAGGTCTGACACTAGCTTGTGCTGCCCACAGTAATGGGGCATAAACTGTGACAAGTTCTCTTTCAGGCTCTTGTGGGTCGGACTTGTCTGACAGGGAAGCTTTCTTCCCTCTGATGGAGAGCTAATTGACATCTCCTACCAGGTTCTCACCGTCATTTACTGTAAGATTGGCGCTGTAATTGAGAAATATAGATTCCTGTAAAAGGGACAATAATATAGTTTAAAATGATCCCTTATTCATTGTTAATTAGAATTTAACGCTGTAGCTTTAGAATTAAAGCACTTTCACCCGTGTTCATATTTCATGGTGGACGGATGACACAAGTTCAATCACCGGTTCAGCTGTAACCCATTAACATGATCCTTCAGCATTACTATTATTTAGAGGTGGCTGGTGCCCTCTTCAGCAGTTTGCATACTCCTTTGTAGTTAATCATGCCCCAGTCATGGATACAGTATCTGTACAAATAGTTTATTATGTACCCCATAAATACCTAGACAATGACAGCATCCAGACTAATTCACACCATACCTCATGTCTAATAGAAAACAGCAGCCAGGGAGCACATCTTTCAGGACAGTGTAGCGGCCCCGACCTGTAGCGTCATTTTCTTACACATTGTTCTTTGCTTGCTGCAAGTGCCACCTATGTCCTAATGTGTTACATGGACAGATGCCTTGCGTTAGCCATTTTTTATGATCGAGACCAAAGTTTTAGTGATTTTGTATTGGTAATTCGTAATGCACTTGTTTTCAGTTGCCATCACTGCAGTTTCTCCATTATTTGGCTTTTAAGAGAGTCCTATTCGCATTAACCACTCTTCTGGTGCAAAATTAGAACTATAAAGGATGCTGTTCTCAATGGCAAATAGATGCTGTGAAACCTTTCCATAACAGCATCTCTTTAAAGGGAATCTGTCGCAATTTTTTTTTTTATTATTATTAAATCAAGATCCTGATCCATATTATTTTCCTCTCAGTCGTTTTTATTTCCGGATTGTGGATTTCTCAATTCGGCCGCCTATATATGGTTGTGGGGGAACACATTCTTGCTTGCACTGCTTTAACAGCAGTCAGATACTTTTACAGCAGCTTCATACACATAGAAGCCTTAAGACAGATTCTGTCCCATCGACTTCTATAGGGGAGTTTTCTAGTCATGCTGTGTGACCTGGGAAGAAATCACTGTGCAGGGAGGTGAGAGGGGGAGCTGTGACACCTCCTACTGTGACTGGTGGATCCTGTGTTATCTATACACATTGTTTTTTTTCTTCCAGTTTGACCCTGCTTTTACTGATAATGAGCAGACCCTGAAAATCTCCCTCTACAGAACAGGAAGTGTCAGACTATTATTGGGGTTCGTGGCCAAAGTGAAAACTTCAGGACTTAATCAATAAAAAATACTGAAAGTGATCTGGAAAATTTAAAAAAAAAAACATAACCAAAAATTCCTATAAAATGTGTTTTAACATAAAAGTGTGAATTAAACAAGTCATTTTTTGATGACACATTCCCTTTAAAGAGACTAATCCTAACCTAGACACTCTCATCAGGGAGGGTTGTGAAACCAGAGGGGGCATTTACATTGTGTGAGCGTCGGTGGGCTGAAAGTATTTTTTTTTTTTTTTTTTTTTTTTTTTTTTTAAAAGCGTGATGCAAGGATGCATAGTGGCTCACCAAACATGTCGTTATGAGGCCCATTAGGGGATGGCCGTCATCTGGATATCTCCGAGCAAGGCCTGGAGAGTGTCATCCTGAATAGCCATGGAAGTAGAGATTTGTTATATTGGATAAGTGTGTGTACCTAAACAATTCTCCTCCTCGCCAAGCCCTCAGCTAGTCTTGTAAAACAGATGGATAATTTGCCCATGTGCATGTGGCCTCGGAGTTGTTCCAGCTCTACATTTATAGCATTTGTATTGATTTAAAATACTTGCGTTTTCGAAAATGCAGAATAAATCTCGACAAGGTGGATAATTTGGTGTTGACCGTTTTTTATTCTAAATGAGTGTCTGTTGGCTGTTTTAATCTGGGGAGGGGAGAGCCATTGAGAATGTTGGGTTTCTGCTGACCATTATCTCCTGTAGGTTGTCATACATTTTGTGATATCTGCCAACACCTCGAGCTCAGGAGAAGCTCTTCCTGTTCACACCATCTCCATTGCCAGCACAGCAGGAGTCAGACCACTTTTCTTTTTTTCTGGAAAAAGGACCATATAATTCCAAAAACGATTTTTTTGCAACGTGTTGCAAGGATCAATGCTTCAGGTCATCGAATGTACCCAAGATCTCATCACACATGGCCTGGTTTCCAACTCAATAAAAGGATAAAACAATCTGACTTTTTGCATTGATTATCATTGGTTAGTGAGATCTGTGGAAGTAAAAAAATAAAAAAAATAAAAAAAAAATGCATGTTTTTACTCCTTTTACATGGATCCATAATTGCCCATTAGGAGCGCTGATTGACTTATCGCAAGGTGAGGGTACTCTTCAAAAGGGGGTCTTTATACTACTCAACTATTGGGCAGCGAACAGACCATTCATAACTTATAATTCTTTGGACAATTTTTTGTTTTTATTATATTTTTAATGTTGCAAAAAAAACTTTTGTGCTGCACCAAAAAAAAAAAAAAAAAAGATGCAATCAGGCGACTAATGAATGCGCACTTGCCCTGTGATGAGCTGATGGACAAGCATTTATCAGGAACAAATATTCTTATGACTGTTAGGCCAATCATCGCCCCATGTAATAGGCCCTTGAACAGGCTTTGCCATGAAACATAATCCATTTCTGAGGCCAGCTCGTAGTTGGCTATCAGTCTGCCTCAGAGAATCGGGTGATGGCTGCGCTTGCGCAGTTCTTCCCATTCTTTTCTATGGCCGTTCCAAATAAGCCTGAGAGGTTGTGCTCAGCGACACTTGGCACTCACATGAATGACTGCGCTTGGGCAGCTCTCCCCATTCACTGAGGTCGGCTCGTAGTTCACTACGAATCGGCCTCAAAATGGAATTTTGTTTTCGTTTTATAAGACCTTTTTCTTCTAGCAATGCCTGTAATTCTGCTTCCCTCCAGCTGCATACATGATTTTTCATCGCTGCCACTGGGTCATGTAACCTGCTCTCTGGGTTACTGAAACGGACAGCATGGTTGTGTGACTTGGAAGTAAACGCTCTGTCATTCTTATGGGAATGCACATAGGACAGATATGCTGCAAATGTTCTACAGTGGATTTGCATGCAAGCAAACTGCTGTGTATTGGGGTATGTTCACATGGCATGGTGGATCCGAAAAAAAAACGCATTCAAGAGCGCTGCGTAAATCTCATCCAAAACGCATCCAACACGTAGGTGTGTGTTTGGATGCGTTTGGCTGTAGCAGAAACGCACGCTATAGTTTTAAACATGGTGTCTGCTGCATCAAATGGATCAAGAATTGACGTAAATGATTTGAATGCATCCAAAAGACGCAAGTAAAACGCGCATTTGCGATCAAATGTCTGAATGCCGATGCGTGTTTTACATCGAAAGCAATGTAAATCGCACTGCACATTGTTAGATGCATTGTTTAGGGTTCAAAAGACTGATCCAACATGCTGTGTGAACATACCCTAAGGCTATGTTCACACGGCTTATTTCGGGGCGTATTTACGGACGTATTTACGTCCGCAAATATGTCCCGAAATACGTTTCAAATACGTGTCGCAAAGTGTGGCACGTATTTTGCGTCGTAAATACATTCCACATTCTTTACTATGGGGATTTACTTGCAAAATACGCCTCAATAAGTGACAGGGGACTTAATTTTACGATCGTATTTACGCCCGTAAATACGTCGCGAAAATACGCCTCGTGTGAACGATGAGGCGTATTTTACATTGGAATCAATGTTAATCTAATTGTTCATTATTTGAAACGTATTTCAGGACGTATTTACGGACGTAAATACGTCCGTAAATACGCCCCGAAATAAGCCGTGTGAACATAGCCTAACAGTAATAGCTCCGCTGATCTGGTCTTCTACAGCACATGGATGAGATTTCTTAAAGGGGTGTTCAGAGAGTTGTAAAAGCTGATTTGTCTATCGGGGCATGATTGAAGGAAAAGTGATACTTGCCTCCCAGACGCTCCCGTTCAGTCACAGCGCCGTTGCTTTCATCGCGGTAATAGAGGTGAACGGTCATCGTTCACATGACTGATGCAGCCAATCGCAGGTCACAGACGACGTGGCCGGTGTTTGGCTCTACCTGTCATGTGAACAATGAACAGTTCACTGCTACCACTGGGTTAAATGGGACGGATGCAGGGGCTGAATGGGATGGACCTTTCCTTCTATTCTTAATCATGCTGATAGACTAACAAGCTTTTACAACTCTCGGCGCATCCCTTAAGAAGTCTCATCCACGCGCTGCAGAAGACCTTTTTTGGGCCTTCAAAATGTGCAAAATAAAGTTGTTGCATCCATTAAATTCCCCACCGTTTCACATTGGATTAAATATTTGAACCCCAGATGGATATGCGCTGATAAGCAAGACCTGAAATCCTTCCTTTTCGTGGTTGACATTGTTGCTGGAAGAGAATGGTAAACTCTAGTTCCTGCATTGCCTTTTGCGTCTGTGAAGCACATGCTGGCCGGACGCCAGGTTGTAAACCTTGACTGTGACTCCTCATAGTAGGTGCTGTATAGTGTCCAGGAAATTTATCTTTACCTTTCTTTTCCCTTGGCTGGTTCCTGTGTGGCCTGTAGCTTTGTTAATCAGCAGGCCTCCCAAGTGTGTCAAGATTGCTGGCTTCTTACCTTTTATAGCCAGTGGTTTCCGGACTGGTATAAATACCTCCACAGCCCCAACCTGCCTGTTCCCTCTTCACTTCCCTGCTTACCTAATTGGCTTGAGCTATATGTAGTAACATTTGTCTGTTCTGGGCACTTAACTGTTCCGCTTCCTTGTTCTGCTCTTGTTGTGTTTTTGTTCACTTTTTTTTTCTTTTGTATCATTGTGTTTAATGCAAGTTATAGCTTTCTTTTGGTAATTTTGGTTGCCCAACATTTCTCAGAATTTTGTCTGTTCTTTATTTTTTTTATTTTTTGTTGTTTAATATACTTTTATTATAATATTGTATGCAGACAAAAATGGGAAACCCACCAATAGTCTTTAAAGAGAACCTGTCACATAGTTTTTGCCCCCCTGGCTGAGGACAGAACAAGGTAGTGTCAGACCTGCTGTTTCCAGCACTGTGTCCCTTATTCTGTAAGATGCTATAGTTTGATTATTTAGTGCTCAAATCTGCAGTTTTCAGCCAGAAGAGTCATTCGAAGAGTCCTTCAGAGTGTCAGGTTTTTTCAAACCCTGCCCACCTGAGGCTAGCCCCGCCCACCTTTGAATAGGTAGAAACATGTGAATAACTGTCAGTGGGCGGGGCTAGCCTTTGGTGGGTGGAGCTAACACCTGCTCATGAATAAGATTTGAGGGGTAAATGCTCTAAAACTCCAGCAGCTTACAGAATAAGGGGCACAGCGCTGGAAACAGCAGGTCTGACACTAGCTTGTTCTGTCCTCAGCAAGGGGGGCACAACCTATGTGACAGATTCCCTTAAAATCCATGGCTCTCACATTCTCTAATGTACTGGGACCATTTTGTCCTGAAAAGGCTTGGCCGCATTTTGACGTGAATGATGCCGAGCTGCAGTAACAGTTAAAGTTCATGGTCAAGAGTGGAGCTGCCTCTGAAAGAAAGCAGACGTTCTAAACTCCTACAACTCCTTATGTTTTTCATATTGCCTTGCTGCCTGCACTAGTACCTCACTGATTAAATGTACTTGACCCATCTTGGCCTAGGGAGAGGTGGACAAGCGGAGAAGAACTTTTTGGAGAGCCTTACTTAAAGGGGTTATCTCACTACAAGGATTGCTTTTTATATTGAAGATCTTGCAAAAACAAGTCACTTTACAATATGTGTCCATTAACAGTGTCCTACCCATTTCTAGACATCCGCTCTTGTATGGGCTGCATCAGCTCCTCAGGTCACTATAGCTACAGACCTGTTAGATCTATCCTCATAGGTTGCCAGCACTGGTTGCTATAGCTACAGACCTGGCTTTTACTTCAGCCTACTGGGAGCCAGTAAACATGCCCCTGAATTCAAAGTGAAACCAAGAAAACAGGACTGAAAAACCCACTGTTCTATACCCTATTAGGAAATTCTGACTTGCTAGAGGAGGTCCCTTGCTTAGGAACTTCATCTCTTGGTCAAAAAGAAGAGTGGTTACAAAGACCGTCTCACTGGAGGACCTGTCCAGTGTCCCACATGCTTCCATTGGTTTTGAATAGACAGTATGTAATGCTTTATATCTCCTGGTGGTGACGCTGCAGGAATCTAAACATTTAATATCGGGTTTGCCTATCAATTACTGCTGATCACTGAGGGTCCTAGTATGGAGAAACTGTGTAATCAACTTATTTTCTAGCAGGGACTAAAGGGGTTGTCTCGCTACATTAAGAGAACCTGTCACATAGTTTATGCCCCCTGGCTGAGGACAGCACAAGCTTCTGTCAGACCTGCTGTTTCCAGAGCTGTGTCCCTTATTCTGTAAGATGCTGGAGTTTTCATGTATTTAATGCTCAAATCTGCAGTTTTCAGCCAGAAGTCATTCGTAGAGTCATTGAGACAGTGTTTTTTTTTCAAACCCCGCCCATCTGAGGCTAGCTCCGCCCACCAACTGAGAAACCTATTACTTTTAATAGGTAGAAACATGTGAATAACTGTCAGTGGGCAGGGCTAGCCTTTGGTGGGCGGAGCTAACACTCATGAATAAGACTTGAGGGGGTAAATGCTCTAAAACTGCTGCATCTTACAGAATAAGGGACACAGCGCTGGGAACAGCAGGTCTGACACTAGCTTGTTCTGCCCTCAGCAAGGGGGGCAGAATCTGTGACAGGGTCCCTTTATTTCATCTTACCTCAGTCCTGTCTTTTTGGTTTCACTTTGAATTCAGGGGCGTGTTTACTGGCTTCCACTAGGCTGCAGTAGAAGTTAGTTCTGTAGCTATAGCAACCAGTGCTGGCAGCCTATCAGGAGAGATTAAACAGGTCTGTAGCTATAGCGACCTGAGGAGCTGATGCAGCTCATACAAGAGGGGATATCTAGGAATAGGTAGGATACTGTTAATGGACATATATTGCAAAGTGACTTGTTTTTGCAAGATCTTTAACATAAAAAGCAATCCTTGTAGCGAGACAACCCCTTTAAGGGAACATCCACATGGCATATGTAAAATGGCGATCGGATTCTGTTTCATAATCCGGTCAATATTTTATCATCTTTCAAAGGCTTTTGAGGGATGGTTCTGTTTGCAGATTCACCCTTCCCCCATAAACATTGAATTGCACACCTTCCATCTGAAAACCAGGCCGCAGGTTGTGCATGCTCCAAGTTTTTTCAGAACGCCAATGGCTGAAAATTCGTTCAGTGTAGACTACTGAACGGATTTTCTTTTAAAGTCTATGGGGATGGTCTCTGGTCAGTTTTCAGGCTGTTTCCAAATCTGCAAACAGTCTGAAAATCTGACCAGTAAACCCTACTTTGTGAATGGACCCTAAATCGTATGGTACCTGACCCAGGTTGCCCATTCATATGGGAATCTTCTACTTGTGTAGGGTACTATTACACTGCTAAGGTGTGTGCATTATTTTTTTCTTTCTTGGGTGCAATGATAACCTGGCTTCTGGTCCAGCTCATTTTAACAGTTTTTAGGCTAGTAAATGCCCTAACCTATAAGGCATTGCTATTGAAACAAGGTTGAATCGGTGTGACTTTCCCCAATCTGGGTGGGCCAATAAAGTATTGACGGCCTGCCTCCAGTAACACTGTTAATCATAGTTGTGGTTTTTTGTTTTTGAGTCTTCAGTGTAGAAAATAGAGTAACGTGGAAACCCTACATCAAAGGGGTTACATAAAATTAGTACAACAGGGCATGTTTTCCTCAGAAACAGACTCTTGTCCATAGGTTACTACTGGTATTGCAACTTATGCACGTTTGCTTAAAGGAGTTTTATCATTATTCTTTTGCTTGAGCGGTTTCTATCTATTACAGCTTCAAATCCAGGGGCGAGTGTCTCCACTCAGTAGGCATGTATCTCCTCCCAGGAGGTGAGTCTCCCCTCACTGAAGAGTTGTGACATCTTCATTCTATATTAGCAGTGGAAGGGAGAGGATGTCACAGCTCTACAGCCCTTCTGCATGTTTCTCATTGCTGCAGAGCTGTCATCTCCAGGCTGCACAAGCTCCTTGTAACCAGAACCCCTGCATTGCTGTAGCCATAGCACCTGTATTGGTGTAGGCAGTTATACATACAGCCTGAACCAATGAAACAAATGTGAGAAAGGCATGCTGTCTACCCCTCTATCAGTCAGGAGGTACAGCAGACTGTATAATGCTTTGATATGGGGGAGCACAGGATACAAGGCTGTTTTATATGAGGGGAGAGTGAATCTAGAAGTTAGATACTCAGTAATAGCCCAGATCCAACACATAGAGAGAAGCTGAGCCAGCCTTATTATACACACACCATCATCTTATGCAGTTAGTTTCACTTTCATATTCCACAGCTCATAGGGGATTAGGCACAGAGTGCAGACAGCCAATCACAGTGCAGGGGGGGCGTGTCCTATCCAGGGGACATGTCCGAACAGACTGAATTAAAGGAGTTGTCTCATTAATAGCTTTCAGCCTCTGTCTGTGAATGGGAGTTGAATTGAGGGGCGTGCTAGCTTCTCTGCCTCTTCTCCTCCCTGTTCCCCCCTCCCCTCAGCACACAGGCAGCAGGGGGGGCAGGGGGATTGCTGCCAGAGTTAACCCTGTGTGTGCCTGCCTAGAGAGGTCTATGATTGCTAATAGTGTTCCTATACCCTCTGCTTAGCTTACATATCTCCACATCTCCAGCAACAACAAACAAACCCTCTCAGAACAGACACATACATGGAAGCTGCAAAGTGTTACTCAGGATGTGTCCCTAGTACAGCATGAACTGTTCACAATCTGTATAGTATTATTATAGTTACAGCTCCACAGACATCATGATTAATAGTAACAGACAGGGTCACTGCAGTCACATCTATCTGGGTAGAGAGGAGGAGGAAGCAGGCACACACAGGGTTTAATCCAGGCAGCACGGACAATAGAAGCCAGAGTCTCCCTCCTCCATCCCTACACTACAGAAGCATTCTGTGCGGGTAGGGGCTCTCTGCTCCGACCTGTCTTCAAAGGTGATGAGTCATCAGACCTGACAGCCAGTAAGATAAGGATCAACAGGTCGGCTGCTATAGAAATTTGAGAGCTGATGCACTCCTATGAACAGGGCTAGCTCAAAATCAGTAGGACATTTGTAATGAACATATATTGCAAAGCTGCTTGTTTTTTAAAGATCTTTTAATTAAAACCCAATCATTGTAGCGAGACAACCCCTTTAAATGTCAGTCAGCCAATCACAGAAAAGGGGACGTGTCCCGACCAGCTGCTGCAGAGATAGCTATAGATGCACAGATTCATTCAGATCTGCTATACTAAGTGACTTAGGTAATGAAAACCAATTAAAAAGTGTTTTTTTTTTTCTGTCCCCACATTAAGATATGATCTTTGTAGTGAGAAAACCCCCTCTAAATTTCAACACTTATTCACCCCTTTTTCAGGATAACCAGGTTCCCATACATTAGAATATGGCAAAAAAAAAACGGGGGCACCTTATGTTTTTGGGTTGAATGGACTAAAAATTTTTTTTTCATATCTGCTCACTTGTGGAACACTTAGGCTATGTCCACACAGCACAGATTTTCGGTTGGAATTTTCAGCGGTTTTACCATTTAGAAATCGCTGAAAATCCAACGGAAAACCGTTCACATACACCTAAATACAAAAATGCCCCTGTGTCCCCACCGGCTTTTTTTTTTTTTTTTTTTTTTTTTTTTTTTTTTTTCCCCGGTCCTTTTTGGGTGCTGGCGGTTTTTGGCACATGTTGTAAAATCTTCGAGTCCAGCAGAAAATGTACTGGACAGTTTTTAGTGCGGTTCCTCTGAAAAACTGCCCAAGTTTTTAAACCATGCATATAGGTTCCACCAATTTTTTTTTTAAAAAAAAAAAAGAAAACTGCCCAAAAAACATTCATAAAAAAACTAAAACCCATCAAAAAACTGGTTGGAAACCCAGCCGATTTGAACAAAAAACTGACAAATACTGAGGTTCAAAGTGTGTTTTAGGATTTGGTTTCCAGCGAGTTCTTTGTGCTATGCAGTGTGGCCCTCGCCTTACAGTTGCCTGAGCTAAGCTTTTTGTTTGAAGTGATGATAAATTAAAGTAACTGTTTGGGGTGATGCCAGCAAAGTTCGGGGGATCTCACAACGCTGTGGATGTGCGGGTTTCTGATCTCAGAGGTAGGGGGCTGTCATATCGCGCGGGAAACAAACGTCTCATTAGCACTCGTACACTTAGTTATTTGTCCGGATATCTAAGGACGTATATAGAACACAATTAGTTGCAGATCCACGTGGTCATTTTCCATGCAAGCGTTCATTGGAATCCCTTGTCCACCGAGGGCCAATTCTGCTGGCAACAACAAAACGGGAATTTTTTTTAAAAAAATGAACAAATCCACTTCTGTGTTGCACAAATTGACATTCGGTCATGGCTTTTGCAGACATAACGCACCAGAGCGGTTGGTATTGAAGGGTTAAGGGATTACCACTGAGGCTCTTTAATTCCATTACAGAGAGGGCTCTGCTAAATTTCCCTGGCTGCAGCTGGGAAGCAGTTTATGATGTAATGCTCCAGCCGGGGGAAGTTATGACAGCGCTCCAAACAGCTGGCTTCCAGTGTAATGGAGGAATGGAGGTTAACGTAGACAGGGCCACATCACAGCCTGGGTGTTATCATTCTATGCAGAGTAACAGGCGCCACAGTTCTGAGGAGCGCACAAAAAAAAAAAAAAAGACACCTGACGTGTTTCTAGAAGATGGAAGCAAAACTTCTACGGTGCACAGCAAGCCATGGGAGTGTGTGCATGTGGGATCCCAGTTATTATAGCACTGTGGTATCACAAGGCATTATGGGAAAGGAGCTGGGAACTCATGTGCGCCCTCTCTATTGATGTAACAAATCCTCAATATGCTTCTGATTCACCAAATCTTTAAAGTGTTATTTAGCTATATTAGAGCTGTTGATATAGAGGCTATTCAATAGTTTTATTCGCTGCCTGCCATTTTTGTTTTCATAGGAATGATTCGCACAAAGTCTCTTTTGTGTTGGGATATATGGCCACTTTTCTTAGGGCCCCAGTGCTAACCATCAAAGGACAGCGCAGCACGTCAAAGTGGGGATTGAAGCCACTGTGAGACAATTGCACAACATTTAATCGACCATTTCTTGCAGTTCAAGTAGGGGTATAACTAAAATTCTTAAGGTCCCAGTGAGATAGGAGCCCCACCACCTAATGACGGACAAATGAATGGGGCAACCAGGGCTGTGGAGACGGGCCGCCTATTTTGCAGGATGTCGGGGGTCGGTCATAAAAAGGGACTAAGACTCTCAAAAGTATATAATAAGTTGGTCGCAGTTATGTTTCGTATGCAAAGAGCAAGAGTGAGATTGGGTTCCGGCGCAGTGCTACCTGCTACCCATAGCTACAGCCTCAATCCTATGATGAGATGGTAATATGATGACAAGGAGGCAGCAAGCGACTGCCCTGGGGGGATAGGGGGGGCCAGGGTGAAAGATCTTCCGCTCCCCAATGTGGCGCAAACAGATTTCAGCGAAATTTTTCACTGCTTCAAAGAACTAGAAGAGTTCAACCATTCATCAATACTGTCTGTGGGCTGAGCAATTTCTTTATAAACCCTGACATTTTATAGATGAGGTTTGCCCCTTTGGACACCCATTTGCCCCAACACCAAGTTAGTATAGAGAGGCCGTTCTCTAAGCCTGGAAATAATGAGCGTCTGGTGTGAGTTTCATGTAATACAGAATCTATGAGGCAATACTAATTTCTTCAGAACAAAATCAGAGACTCCACAAATGTTCCTCGCTGTGTTTTGACATATTTAATTTTTTTTTTTGTGTTCATATGTTATTAAACCAATAAATATGAAATTTCACAACATGACAAAGGCAAAAGGGTCAACTCTTGTTTTTAACTTGTGTGACTTTTGAGGTCTCCATATCTTCCTCCATCCACAACAGCCCTTGTACATAGGCTACTGTTTAATTTTATATACATGCCTAATCATATATCATAAATTTTTGACTTGCAAGTATTTAGCATCTGCTCAGTTCTGC
The DNA here is from genome assembly GCA_025379985.1 of Phyllomedusa bahiana. Lineage (NCBI taxonomy): Eukaryota > Metazoa > Chordata > Amphibia > Anura > Hylidae > Phyllomedusa > Phyllomedusa bahiana. Next base: position 15,998 of record JAODAL010025748.1, on the reverse strand, counting down.
AGATTCATTCATGTAATCTGGCATTAGTTACTGTTTTGCTCCTAACAATCAAAAATGTTTAATTTATAATTATTGGTGTAGCGAGATTTGGGAAATCCACTCTTTTGGTTTCGAATACTGCCTGAAATTCATCTGGGTCTTCTGATCAGATTCAAGCAGTTCTTTACTAAATCTCTTGATCCCAGTCTCTTCTACGAGCCTTCCCAATGTTGTGAGTAGCAAGACTGGCGTGGATAAAAAGTACACTTTTATCTTCAACTCCTACCCCCAAGTGTTTCATAAGATCAAAACGTATTGCTTGTCAGTGGTCTGTTCTACCTAAATAGCTTGATTATTGATCATAAGGTGATAAGAATCCTGATGTTACCGTATTTTGTACTACAGTAAAGTTTATCACTTAAACATGCGCGCGTGTAATGAGGAATTCCAGGAGTCGCGGAGTTTTTTTTGGGAAATTGAGGAGTCGGGCTTTGGCTTGCCGACTCCACAGCGCCTGGAGGCAACATATACTCAGTATAGAGAGCCAACCAGACGCTAGGTGTGTGGAGACTTGCAAACCATTATTTTGCTCACTTGAAATTCATTTAATGTTCTAAAGGGATGATGAAATGAGCTATGGGACCTCTGTCCCTCTAATGGATGTATTGTGTTCTCTCACTGCATCTAAGGGTTTATTCCCGATAACCGTCAGTTGCTAAGACAGCCTGTATCTTTGTAAAACAATGCGATCATGTTACTTTATGGCGATGTTGGTCGCGTTATAAGGAATAAATTAAAGATGTAAAAAAACGGTTTATCCTTCAAGAGGAGCTGGTTACTCGCACATATATCAGATCCTTGATCGCAGTGTGGGTTGGACTCCTTACTGTGCACCATATAACGTGGTATTTACTAAAGTGAGATGACCTTGTGAGCTGGAGTTCAAAGACAATTTTCACTAGTGTTTCCTAAGTCACACAATCTGACACTTAAAGAGCATTGCAATGTGATTGGGGATGAGTAAGCCAAATCCGATATTTAATCTTACAGCAAACGTTTCAGGATGTTAGCCCGCCGTTGCGATGAAGAGCTAGGTAGTTTGCTAGAATTATAGGCGTCTAGACTTGGCTCAACAATGGTAACGCACCTCATCAGATAGTTACCCTGTCGATATTGTGGGAGACACTCAGGGCCAACCAGTACATTGCTTTTCGTTGATAAGAGGCAACAGACGCTCCCCCCCCCCCCCCCCTCCGAATAACGGGCGTTCGTAGATGAATATATTGTTCGCTCGTAATCTTTCTATAAGTTGCAGGAGGCTCGAGTCGTATGGGACATTGAGGAACACTACACGTTGTCTCAACTACAAAGATTACAAACTTTCAACATGTAGGACAGGAGTAATTGAAGACTATTTTCCTAAAATAAATTGTCCCTTCTAGATTATTTCCCTTGGTGATGAAATAAGAGAGGTTTTATCTGCTCTGAGTGCACACAAGTTTTTCTGATTTACCATCCTGCTCTCCCTTTCCTGAGATTATACCAGAGTAGGGAGTGATGTCACTTGGACAGACTGCAGATGGAGAACAGTGTGTTTATCTCTAGCAAAGGATACTAATTACTTTTGATTAATATCTGTAGCTCTCTACACTATATAAATACATCTACAGTCATGCAAGATTTGAGAGGCTATGAATCTATGGATCTGAGATTATAATCACTGCTATAGAACCACCCACAGCCTAACCAGGAAGTGTCAGGAAGGCTGTCAGGAAGGCTGAATCTGAAGCTACTTGTGGCTCTGTGAAATAGCATGGTAAGACTAGCCCGTGAAATGTTCTGGTAAATTAGGAAACATACAGCATTTTTTTATGATGGGTGAAGGAGGAGTGTTTTTAGTCTCTACTAGACTATCTCTGGATCTTAAACTGTTAGTTAGTTTAGATTTACTAATGTACTGTGCAGGTAAAGCTTGGAGATATTTGATAAATTTGTCAGTGTGTTCCAATCTTTTATTTTGAATTGATACTTAACTACTTCTCCAATAGTAAGAACTTAATCTGCACAAATTGGGTAACTTTTTCTCATGAGGTTTTTCTGTCTTCTGTAATGACTTTTAAATTAGCCCGTCCAACCAGATTAATATTCTTCGTGCACCAGTTACCATTAACCTCTGTTCTTGTACTTTACTGCATGGATTGGTTTTCCCCCTTCTACATCACGGGCCTAATATAGTCAAGAAGGTGAAGACTTAATGGGCCTGCACTCGGTATTGTTCTTAACTAGCACGATCCTGAGAACAAAAAGTTCGCTCTTGGTTTTCATTGCGGCGAAGGGTTCAAATCCTTTCTTTAATGCGTAAACCAAAAGCTTTGGGAATTCTACTTTGAAGGACTTAATATGATTCAAATTACCTGTCCTCTAGTGAAGAGGGAGAAGTGACAATAAGTGGCTTAGCGTCCCCTCCGGCGCTTCACATGTCCTTTATTTTTCATTGCAACATTATTTATTCATGCAGAAAATATGTTTCTGCAACTCGTTAATTGTAAATATGACCTATTTTACATTCTCTTTATGAATTCTGTGAGTTTACCCTGTATTGTTGTCTCTCACTAGCTTGTGGTTTCCTCTGTTAGTATTCAATTAGAAGTCTCTGGCCATTTGAGATTATGCCAACCCACGTAGTTATTTGTGTTTTTTTTTTTTTTTGTTTAAAATAACGTATATAAAATGTGGTCTGTTTTGGGTGGTGTATGTGTAGATAATAATTATGTGTGGTGTATATATATAATATATATTATAATAGATATATATTATATATATATAAGATATATATATATATTATATACTATATGTGTGTGTGTATGTAATAATATATAGTATACTGTGTGTGTGTATGTATACTAGAATATTATATAGGAGTGTGGTGTATGTATATATATACGTATAGTATGTTGTGTATGTATATATATTTATATATGTGTGTGTATGTATATATATATTATATAGGTGTGTGTGGTTGTATGTGTGTATATATATATTATAAATAGTGTGTTGTGTAATGGTATATTATGATAATATATACTGTGTGTGTGTGTAATGTATATATAATTTATATATGTGTGTGTGTATGTAGATATAGTATATTAGTAGTATAGTATGTGTGTTTGTGTAATGTGTATATATATAATATATAAAAGTGTGGTGTGTGTATGTTGTATAAGTATAGTATTATATCTATATATGTGTGTGTGTTTGTATATATATAATATATAATATATAGTGTGAGTTAGTTGTATATATATATATATACTATATTATATATATGGGTGTGTGGTTATGTATATTAGAGAATTATATAATATATATATATATATATATATAATGTGTGTGTGTGTTATATAGTGTGGTATCATATAGTATATATATGTGTATGTATATATATATAATAATATGGGTATATGGTTATATATATATATGTGTGTGTTATAGTTATATTTATGTATAGTATTTGATTGTGAGTGTGGTATATATATATATTGTATATATATTAGATATACTATTTGGTTGTGTGTATAAATATATTGTATGTGTGTATGTAATATGTGTGTGTGTTGTTGTGTGTGTGTGTGTGTGTGTATATATATATATATATATATATATTTATATCTACAATATTAGTATATAATACTATATATATTAATCCAACACTTTTTTTTTTTATTTTTTTATTAGACATAGGAATTTTTTTTTGGAGGCTCCCCGTAGCATTATCCAAGGTCAATAGGAACAACAATTTTCCCCCTTTGACCTCCAATTTGTGGTAATGAATGTCTGAAAGGATGTGCATGTTGGTCCCATTTAATGTCTGTTTTTCCTTGCTATGATCAACAAGAGATGCGACCACAGCTTATTTCCATATCGCTCTATAAAAACCATAAGACGATATCTGGGGCCACTACTATCTTACTGGGCTCACTGTTTGAGTCTCCGTAGGAAACGAAGGCCATGTCCCCACGGCACCGGTTTGCGGGCGCGCTTTGCAAACCGTCTGAAAAAACGTCCGCTAAACTTCTTACATTGTCCCACTATGGAAAAACCCGTGTAAGCATCCCCACTGCACAGATTTCCGCCCGCGGCTTTTTTCGGAACACTTGCCGGCCGGCTTGGTTAGGGTAATGGCCGAAAAACATTGTACTGGTGATTCATTTTCCCTTACTTTCGGGTTTTTGGGACTGCAATATAACAATTGAATGGGTTTTTGGAAGGGGGAGTGTTCAACGCGGAGAAAAGCCGTCCTCGCCGCGGCCCGAGTGTTGTACGGTACTAAAAACCTAGAAAGATACCGGTCAGATAAACCTGTCCTGTATGGACGCGCCCTAGGGGCATGTCCCCACTGCAATGGTTTTTGGTCTGCTTTTTAGACGGTTTGCGGTTTTAGAAACCATCTGGAAAACCCAGCAGATCAGCACCCCTCCGCCCAGTAGACTTAATCAGAAAAACAGTTCAGCAGTCCCCACTGAACTGTTTTTCCGCCGGCCGTCCAAAAAACTTAGAACATGTTCATTCTTCTGCTCTGTTTCCAGACGGAAAATAAAAATTGCAGTCCATGTAAACCACGCAAAAGTGCAAGATTAGCTGGTTTTTTTTTGGTTAGTTTTTTTAAGAGTTTTGCAAAAACCTAAAGGTCTGTTGTGTTAGTTTTTTTTTTTTTTTTTTTTCTTGGTTTGCGGGCGTGTAGTGAACTTGAGTTGTAAAAACAACAGGCATCCAGCAGAAAAATTACTACAAAAGGTCTAATGTAAGACTACCTGAAGCTAGGCTTTGATGGTTAGGTCAATGTTTTTGGCATTTATTTTTCCACTGCACAAAATCGGCTCAGGAGGAGGGAGGTTGTTTCAAAATTTGAGTGACATAACATTACTACACTATCTAAACCGTTCAAAAAAAACGAACCATGAAAGTTTTTGCCAAGAAACATATTTCCTATTCTATATTCTTTTAACCATTTCACGTCTGGCATCATCACGTGAAAGAATTGACATGTCTGTTCTTTTCAGGCGCGCACAAAAAGTGTAAATTGACCGTGCATATTGTACATTGTTTTTGGTGTATTTCGGTGCAAAATTTGTGCCAAAATACGCTGTGTGAACATATAACCATGACAGAATTATTATCGAACACTGTCAATTAAGTCACCCTGAGAAAATATTTCATGAGGCGGACAGATTGTTGAACAGCGGTTGCATTAATTCCCGCCAGTAGATTGTGCATGACATTGACACTATGTAATAGTTAAATATCGCTGCGCTATGACGTTGTCTTGCTTACAAGACCATTCCAAAAATAAATGGCTGCTTCATCTCGCACAGCTTGTTTATAATCTCCAAACGGACATCTGTTTCTTCCATGATGAGCCACGCAAGCATTAATCTTTGGGTTGTAGGTTCATTTGGCACTTGAATTACCGTATGATAAGGCGTTTAAAGATAATAATTGTAGGTACCCGGGTGGCAGCAGAGCCTCTGATCTCTATATCAAATTTACTCGGAGTTTAGGAAGTTGATAGGCCCAGACATACCAAAGATTATCCGTTCAACTGTCGAGCTTCACATCCGCGTGCCAATAAAACCCAGAATTGGCTCGTCACCATAAGGCCATTAATACATTCTATCATTATTTAATAAGTTATAGGTCTTGTAACAAATGTCTATGGAAAGCAGTAGTACATTAATAAATTTATGCCAGAGATAACTAAGGCGAAAATGTTCACGAACGGCATTAATGCGTGGAGTGATATTACGCGCCCGTAATTGGTCCGAGTAGAACAGGGGCGGGGGGGCCGGCATGCGCCGCTGGCCCCATAGACATTCATACTATCTATTCATATTTCAAGTTTGTAATTTAACCAGCCTTACCTGGCCTGGAGCCAGTTATGTGGCCTCTCTGACAGAGCCCTAATTTTTGAGAAATCTGTCATGTGTCACTTATGTGAGAATAACGTTTTTGACACTTTTAACCTAGCCATGTGTGATGCAAGCAGATTGTATACTCGTGACACATTGTGTTTTATAGAGAAGTAAAGACAAATTTATGGTCCAAAAAATGAGTGTATTATTTGTGCAAAAATATCAATATATGTGTAAAAATAGAAAATTTAGCCAATTTCAAACGTCAAAATTCTTCGCATAGTAAGACAGATAGTACTATTCCACTCAAAATGGTTTTATAAGCTAAGCATCTACTCTACCATATCGTCTGCAGTAGTTTTTTGGCAATATATTTTTTTTAATGTCTTTTTTTTTTATTCTTTTTTTAACGACATTAGGGGGCTTACAATTTAGTAGTGAATTTTCGAAAAATTTTCAAGAAAATTTGCAATATAACATATTTATAGGGACCAGAATCCATTTCTAAAACGTAGACTAGAGAGATTTGACCTGTATGTTAGATAAACCCCATAAATGACCTCAATCTAAGACACTACGATCCCTAAAAGTATTCAAAACAGCATTTTAGAAAGTTAAATTAACCCATAAGGTGTTTCACAAAATTAAAGCAAGAGTTGGGGAAGTGAAATTTCAAAATTTCTCAACTTTTTTTGCAGATTTTCAGTATTTAATGCATTATTGTGACTAGAAATCAGCGCCGGTAAAAGTGATCAGGGAAATGAGCAAAATAAGAATAATTGATTCCCCAGATTCTGCGTTTTCAGAGCGATACCACCATATTTGGGGCCACTAGTAGCAATTTCTATAATGTGGCTCAACCACAAGCCCCGAAGAAGGAGGAGCACCTACTGGACTCTGGGCGCCCCGTCATTTTCATTACAATTTTAATTTAGGGCCGATATTCAGTTTATGCGGACACCCTAAGTGCATCCAAGAACTGAATAAATACCTAACATAGACCCCATATTTGAACCTACACCCTTACTTGAATAATATCCAAGGTGTAGTGTAGTAATACTCTATCTACCTTCCCACACAGCGTTTTCACAAAATTTTTAGCGTTCTGCTCTGAAAATAAAAAAAAATATATTTTTAATCTAATAGAACTGTCAATATAGCTGAAAATTTTATTAAATTTTTCCAAGGAATCTTGAAAAAATAGGCCCCAAAATTGTGTTAGATACGCAATTTCTTCCAAGTTCGGCAATACCCTACTATGTGGAGAGAAGTAAAGAACTGCTGTTTTGGTGGGCGCATGGCAGGGGTACAAGGGAGAGGAGTGCTATTTGGGCTTTTGGCGCACAGATATTGCGTTGTGCCATGTCTCATCTCAAAGCACCCCCTAAAGTACTAAAACATGAAACCTTCCAGACAGATTGACTCTACATTATGTGAATTCAACGCCCCCTCAGGATCTCACTTAAGATGTAGTATTTTGCATATTGCGGCGCACAGGTGTTCCGTATTTTGGTTGTTATTAGCATTGGTCCATGGTGGAATGAGGGGGGAAACGCAGTTACCGCACTGTGTTTTTGGGCTTGCTATTTTTACAGTATTACGCCATAATGTGCTTCGGATAAATGACGGTATCACTTTACTATGTTGGGGTTCGGTACGCAATGTAAATGAGATAAATATTATATATAGTTTTTTTAATGTTTTATTACTTTTACACATAGAAGCGAGTTATATAAAGAGTTTGCGATTTAGAGTTGTGGTATTCTGACAGCCGAAAGCTTTCTAATTTTTGGCCTATGGAAGCTTCTTGTGGCTTGTTTTTTTACGAGGATGATTTGTATGTTTTATTGATACCATTAAGGGTGGGCATATGATGCGTTTGATCACTTTTAATTAATGGTTTTTGTGAGCATTTTGTACAAAAACAGCAATCCTGAGTGATTTTTTATTTTATATTTACAGCTGAGGTCCACTGTTGCCCGTATAAATGACATGCTATGATTTTACTCAGCAGGTTTGATACGATTAAACAGCGATATCCCCCCCACATTTGTATATCTTTGTAATAATAATGTTGATTAAAACCTGTGCTTTTTACAACAATTAAAAGACACTTTATTGAAAAAACAGGAAAAACGACGTTTTTGCATCACCACTGCAGTCTGAGAAGCCATAACTTTTTATTTTTCTGTTTATGGAGCTGTAAGGGACTTTTTTTGAGTAGCGGATATTGAACGTTTTTAATGGTAATCATTTTTGGGACACAAGACTTTGATGAGACGCTATTTAAATACTTGTTGTTGTTGGAAGGCCAGGTTGAAAGAAAATACTAGCAATCCTAGCAGTGTTTTTTTATTTTAATAGCTTCTAACCGTGCAGGTAGTTCCGTGACAATGTTAGTTTTACTCTGTGGGTTGAGACGATTACTGTGAACCCAATATATGTAGTATTGTATTATTTGACAAGCGACCGAATTTTTTTATGCTAAAAAAAAGTGTTTTTTATTGGGGTGTAAAACAATAATTATGCAACGATATCTTCTAATAGCCAGAACATTTTTAATGTTTATCCGTATACAGAGCTGAGTAAGTTACGTTTTTTTTGGCGGATGAACTGATGGTTGTTAAATGGCATCACTTTGATTTTGATATAGTTTTTGATTACTTTTATACTCCATTTTAATGTGCGCAGGGAATGGAACAAAAATCGCTATTCTGTGACTGGTTTTTTTGGGTCTTTTATAACGGCTTCTCACCGTAACTGTCACGATTAAACTCATGACGAGACTTTAATAGGTGGGGTCGGCACGCACGTTGCGGCGATACCAAATATGTTACTTTATTTGATTTTTGATCTTTTTTAGGCCCGATTGGCGTTTGTAAAGGGGTAAAGGGAGCGATGTACGTGTTTTATGTTTATTTTTGTGTTTTTACTTTTTACTACTTTTTTTTTTTTAACATTTCATACTTTTTTTTAACACTCTTCCCACCAGAGGGGGGAATATTGGCATGACACGATGTGCGTCAGATCATTCTTGCAAATAGGAAATCAACATACAGCATTATCGTCTGTATCCTGGGCTCCATGTCAACTGTCTGTCACGCTGCCCACATATGCATTGTTTGGGCATCTGAGTGACGTACACCTTAGACCAACCCTTGGATGTGCTGTCCCTTCAAGCTTCGGGGCTGTCTGTAGGAGACATCGGGGGTGGTTTAAATCCCTCCCGCGGTCCGGAGGAGTCTGCATTCGGCTGTGGGGGATTGCGCAGATGCCGATGCTTGTAAAAATAGCTTTGTTAGCTGTTTCATGCCGCGATCTGCGGCGCGCTTCCTCTTGAGAGCGCGCAAGATTTGCCGTGACGTAACTATATGGCAATCCATGCGGAACCCCTACCCGACATGTGCCTGGAAAGAGTACGGCAAAATGTTGGTAGAGGGTGGGTTAAGGGAAGAAACAATTCGAAAGTCTGGTTCATCATTACATTCTATATTAAGCTCATCAAGATAGTTGTTTTAAAAGCTGTCTTTTACTTATATACATTCCTTATCTGAAGTATCAAGATCCACTCTCACACAAGCGTTTCCTTAGACAGATGCAGTGTCTGCTAGAACAGCAAAGAGATTCAGGCCTTGACTCCTCCCACCAAGGATACAGGATGAGAGGTTCAGGGTATTCGTTCGTCTTTCCAAGCTAATGCTGTCATACGTACAGCAAATTAAAACTATGTTCCTCTTACAGGAATAGAGACCACCGCTTAACCAATGTCCTGTAGTGATAGAATATGTTCACATGTTGAATTAAAAAGTTTCTAATTGGAATGGTACTAAATTTTTCTGTGAAATAAATCATATTTATTTCCCAAAATGGAATGGAGTGGGTCGTATTTTCTCGAGCTCCGTTCTGAGTCGAGCAGGCTGATAATATTAATTTGGTGAGGAGGCATTGAATAATTGACTTACACTTTCTCTCCCGTTCGTCATATTGTCCAACATAGAGAGGAGACCTAATTCCATAGGTTCTGTCTGAAACTGTGGATGTACGTAATGGACTTGGGACGTATCTCGCCCCGTAGATTTGGCGTAGATATAGGGGTTGCCGAAATAACGGGGCAAGGATTAGTCCATTTTAAGACCGTGTGAACATCGCAGACCTTAATGAAAGATTCCAAAAAGTTATTTACTGAAATTCCAAACTGTTCTTGTGATAAATTGAGCAACAGTTACAGCAGAAGATTACTGCACGCATAGACATAGCTTTTGTTAGGGTACGTGACATAATGTTGCCGAATCACCAGGTTGCATCAAAAATCTACGCCAACAAACACGCCCTTTTGGACATGGATTTTACACTGATTTTCAGCCTTTTATATTCTGTGTGTGGTGAATAATTCCACTATACGGAATCATGTGCCCTTTTCGACAGTGGACATTGTAATTCTTTTTCTCCACCAAGAAAAAATAGCTTCGTGTGTACAACGGCACGGATTTTCCATTAGAAAGAATGTAAGGCGGTTTGCCGTCAGATTTCGATGCAGATTCCACGGCTGATTACTAATCAGCTACCTCAAATCCCGCCGTGTGAACATACCTCTAACTGAACTGTAACAAACTGTGTCGCAATTCTGTCTGTGACGTCGAACTAACCATATCAAATTTATTTTTCTTTGGAAGTAAGAGTTTATGAATTTTTGTTCCCCCTAAAATGAGGACAATTGGGTTCTTCCTCATGGGGGGGTTTTTGCCTTCCTCTTCATCAACACTGTAGTACAGTATAATAGGCTGAACTGGCTGGACGTACGTCTGGGTTGTGTGTTTTTGTTTTTGTTTTTTTTTTCTTTTTCGGCCTTACAAATTATGTAACCATGATTCCTATTCATTGACTGCAAGCTGAGTGTTTGAGCAACCTCAGAAAAGCAACTTTTTTCCATTATGCATAACCTTAAAAGGGTTTTTCAAGAATTTAAAAACCTCCCTACCACCTCCTACTCTGCCAAAATATAAAATTAATCCATACTTGCTTTTCCCGTCACCTCCGCTCCACGCTTTATGTGTTGGCTATCCCCATCAGTACCGATACGTCAATGCTGTCACGTACATAGGCTCACAATAGGATCTTCAACACAACACTGAGCTTTCAGCAGACGCCCCTTTAGAGCCATGTGACCACAGAGGTCAGTGATTCGCTACAGCATCGTGTGAGCTGTGAACATTATGTCACTCAGTGTAGGACCAAGGAGGAGAGGGGCAGGGCTTGGCAGCGCTGAAACGGTGGTGACTGGAGAGGTAAGTATGGGTACATTTTATATTTTTGCAGAGTGGGAGGTGATAGGGAGATGTTTTATTTTAGTGCAGTCTGGGGCAGTAGGGAAGCTTTCAGAAGTGAAAAACCCCTTTATTTTTTAAACCAGCAGACGACTTCAGATAATATTTGACTACTTTTAAAAATGGCTTTGGGACAATCGTAGATATAATGGATGCCACCCAGGACACTAGGGCTGCAAGGTCAATGTACTAATCACTGAGCTTCATTTAGCCACAGTGCTAACCATTGAATCACTAGGTTCTAGCAAGCCACAGTGCTGAGCAGTGAGCCGGTAGGCTTTTATAAGGCGCAATCCTAACTTAAAGGGGTTGTCTCACTACATTAATTCATCTCCCATCAGTCCTGTTTTCTTGGTTTCACTTTGAATTCAAAGTTTACTGGCTTCCACTAGGCTGCAGTAGAAGCCAGGTCTGTAGCTATAGCAGCTATTGCTGGCAGCCTATCAGGTCTGTAGCTATAGCAACCGGAGGAGCTGATGCAGCCCATACAAGAGGGAATATCTAGGAATAGGTAGGATACGGTTAATGGACATATACTGCAAAATGACTTGTTTTTGCAAGACCTTCAACATAAAAAGCAATCCTTGTAGTGGGACAGACCCTTTAATGTCCTTAAATTATTAGCAGATGCTCCTCCGAAACCTTCAACACTGATTGTTTTATACCTCCTATATAGACTCTAAAATAACTTGGTCCTTTGTATCCAACCCCATTGCTGCATGACCGCCTGACCTCTTAGAGTGTTCCTATTTTACCCCGTTTTATAGCAGCAGTCAATGGTAGAATTGCTAGCTTTGCTGTCGGAAGTCTTCCTTTTTACCAGGAGCCTCATGGACCTTGGCAAGGATGCTTTAAAGTGCCCTAAAGTACAGAAGTGTGAACCAGCCTAACCCTTTCAGTTATTAATAGGAATTGCATTAATGTCATTGTACTTTCATAGCAGTAGGAGTGTAGAAAATGCTAGATTTTGCAATATAAATTGAAGGAAAATTGGTAGTATAAAGAAAAAGAAATGACCAGCAAGCTGGAAAGTGAGGAGGTCAATAAAGAAGGCCAGTTCCAAGAAGTGTAAATGGGATTAGACGCTCATAAAATACAGTAATGTGCTGAATATATCAACATTTTAAGGACCGTGGTCAGCAGCCACTTGGTACCCTTGAACTGCTCTAGAAGCAATGCAAGCAATTTTATGTTGTTTATAAAGTGCAGCAGTATAATTCCCACCGAAAAGATTGTAATGGAGAAATTGCCACACAACCTGTACAAATTATGGCGAAACGCTGTACCTGGTTACTTAGTAAACTGCCCTTTTTGAGTGATTTCTTAAAGGGTGGTGGTGTGTATGTATGTATATCTATCTATAGATAGATAGATATTTATACACACACGCTGCTAAAAAAAATAAAGGAAACACTTAGACATCACAATGTAACTTCAAGCCAATCATCCTTCTGTGAGATTAACCTGTCCAGTTATGAATACACTGATTGTGAATCTATTTCTCATGCTGTTGAGCAAATAGAACGGATAGTCAAATAGAAATTATAGGCAATTAGCAAGACAACCTCTATAAAGGAGTGGTTCTGCAGGTGGTGACCACAGACCATTTCTCTGTCCTCATCCTTTTTGGCTGTTGTTTTGGTCACTTTTGCATTTTGTTATTGCTCTCGCCCCTCGAGGTAGCATGAGGGGGTGTCTACAACACACAGAAGTTGCTTGTCCCACACAGTCGCGTGCCCCATTCACTAACAATGAAGCATTAGCCTTGTCTTGTGTGTCTGGATGAGAATAGAGTAGTGCAAAGGAGCGAGTCATGGGGAGCTCCAGAAAGGACGGTAACGGGTAGAGAAGTATAAAAAATTTTCTTATTTTTCGCCCACCCTGGCTCCATTTTAAGATTAATTTGTCTCTGCTAGACAACCCCTTTTAATATTTGGTGCCATCCTGATTACTCTGTATCTAGAGAAACATTTCTAGTTTGGTTACTTGGGATTTATATGGGTTATCCATTACTTGTCATCCCAATTATATCATTTCTGGATGTAATATACATTTTCAGACAAACCCCTTTCTTAGTTCCTTAAAGTCTGCAATAATTTAACTGAATTTCCAGATGTTTTCAGTAATTTCTTGTAATTGTTTCTTCTCATGTTAAATAAAAGAATGGAGGCGTTGGGTCAGTTTCTTCGTTGTAGAAAGGGATCGAGGACGTGATGATGGGTTTTAGTTGATGATACCAATGAGAAGTTTAGAATTCCCAGTGAGGTCTGGGTCTGACTAATTGTTGGTGCTTTTGCTAATGTGCCACATGATCTCATTGTGAATTCCTGTTATAATGACTTTAGCACAACATTGTTTTTAAGACACATTCTAAAAAAAAATTTGCATTTTTATTTTTTTTTTCCCTCTTCTACAGTTACCAATTACAACAATGTGCTAGACGCAAATTCTGATTCTGACGATGAAGACAAATTACACATAGTAGAAGAGGAAAGTGTTACAGATGCGGCAGATGGTGAGGGCAGTGTGCCAGAAGACGACTTGCCAACCGACCAAACAGTATTAGCAGAAGGCAGCGAAAGTGTGAAGCAAACTTGTTGGGATGATGAAGGTATTTTTCAAATGCTTAAGGGAGATTGTTGACACTGTGCATGTTAGCCTATTGTGCAGTGCTATTTAAATATTCCACATTTTTTTTTTTATTTTATTACAAACAAATTTTTATCTAACAACATCAAAACATTCCTACGGAATTACGGAAAAGTTGCATTTCTTTGTTGCTGTTGTATAATAAAGGACATATGAAATGGTGAACTTAGAGGGGTTGTCTCATGTTAGACCATGATGGTATATCACTAAGATTTGCCATACTTGTGTGATAGTGACCCGGTCCTATATCCTAAGAGAGCCGTGAGCCAGAGAGGTGGTCAGGACTCCATTTTGAAGATAGGTCCGGGTCCCACCTCTGGGACCCTCACTTGGCAGGTCCTAATATGTCGTCATTGTCTAAAGTGGGACAACCCCTTTAACCCTTTAAGGCACCCTGACGTTCCTGAACGTCATGGTTCACTGCCTGTTAATGCACAATGAAGTCCAGGAAGGTCATGAAAGCTTTCAGTCTCCCTGTGCAGAGATAAGATGAAAGCTCTATGCTAATTGCTGTTTCTGACAGCTAATTAGCACATCTACACAGCAGGTGATCAATCACAGGAGTCCTGTGATCCCCTTGCCTAGGATCGCTGGGATTGGTCAGTCAGTCTGCTGACTCACCCATTACAGCTGATCCAGGTCCTGGGGCTCTGCTCTGTGAGAGAGAGTGAGGAGATCGTATTTCTGTGCTGGGTCCTAGTGCCCTGTGCTGCAATCTGGGCTGTCACAGCCTGAAATACTTTATTAACCCCTCCACTGCCTAATCACTTCACTGCCCTGTGATCTATTTGTGGCAGCTGTCTGATCAGTTTGCCACTTTCAAGTTCCAGTGATCATCACTGGCTCATACAGCGAAAAAAACACAAAAAAATTACCCCTTCATTGCCAAGTCCCTGTTCCCCTCACTCATATTGTTATAGCTGTCTGATCAATTAAAAAGACAGTTTGTAACTTCTGTTCCCACATTGGTCACTGCCCATCACTACCCCAATAAAGGCTGAAAAATATTCTAAAATAAGAAGGTACTCCTTCAATTCTGAGGCCTGTGGAAGAGTCAAAAAGCGCATATGGGCCACAAGTGGAATATTTCTAAAAACTGCATAATAAGGAGAATCATTATTGAGTTGCGATTTCTGGGTAAAATCTACGGGGTTCAAATGAATAATGAACAAATATCGAAATCTGCAAAAAAGTTGAAATTTCACTTTCGCTTTTCATTAATTTCTGTGAAATACCTAGAGGGTTAATAAACTTCCTAAATGCTTTTTTGACTACCTTAAGGGCTGTAGTTTCTGAAATTGAGTCACTTATGGGGGTTTCTAACATACAAGCCCCTCAAAACCACATCAGAAGTGGCCTGGTTCCAAAAAAAATCTGTTCTGCTGAAAATGTTAAAATTTGCTACTAAATTTCAAAGCCCCCAAATGGTCTTAAAAAAATATGGGTGTTTAAAAAATCATGCAACACAAAGTAGACATATGGTAGATGTTTCATTATTTACTACTTTGTTTGGTGTGTACTGTGTCTTGCACACAGAAATTTTTAAACTTTGAAAATGGCAAATTTTTCCAAATTTTCACAACACTTCGATATTTTTCACACCTAAACAAGGATTTTATCGACCAAAATCAATTGCTAAATTAAAGCACAATGTTTCATGAGAAAACGGTCTCTGAATCACATGGATAGGTAAAAGTATTGAAGAGTTATTAACAGATAAAGTGGCACATGTCAGATTTGAGAAAGGGGCTGGGTCCTTAACTCCAAAACAGGCGTAGCCCTTAAGGGGTTCAGGTAGGAAAAGAAGTTACACCAGTCATAGATAAATCACATCAGGTGTGCAAGTACTCTATTGCGCCAGCGTCTAAATCAGTGAGAAACCGTGCTGGCACAGTTTCAGGGCCCCGTGGTGAGACTGCAGGGTCCCAATTGGTTTATATGGTGGCTGGAAGCCTTTTAAAGGCTTCCATCACCGCCATGTTTTCAGTGTTGCTACTTCCCCCGGCAGGAAGTAGTAAAAATGCCAACTTTGCACATCCTACTGCATTCTATTATACAATGCAATAGACTGTATTAACAATCGTTTCCCCTAGTGGTCAAGACAAAGGGGGACTCCATGCAAAATGTGGGGGTTTTT
>JAODAL010025747.1:0-58035 GCA_025379985.1 Phyllomedusa bahiana | reverse complement strand
ATGTGCTTTGAGATGGGTAAAAAAACCCCTCCCACAGTTTGGGGGTCCCTTAAAACTTGTCGGGTTTGGGGTTTAAATGCAGCCTAGAAGCCCCGGGTATTTGGGGAGGCGTCGCCCAGGAGGAGGATGGTTCGGCGGGTTTGGTTAGCCAGGGGGTTTTCCCTGCACCCATGGCGGACAACTGGTTCAGCTGCTGGGTTTGGGTTTGCGAAAAGGGTTGTTTGTGACTGTGACCCACTATCGCCGGAGATTTTTTTTTAAAGGGGCAAAGGTCCCCGGCAGGATCCATCGCGGTTCTTCTGAAAACGGATGTGGGTTTGTGGATCCGTTTGGAAAAACCGCAAGCGTGGTGTAAGCCCGTCCCGGGGTCGAAAATCTAAGTAAAACCCGGTTTTCCCAGAGCCCGCCCCCAAGCGGGGAGGGAGTTTGCGGCGGAGGGAACTACCAGACCCCCCAAATGGGTGACTTGTTTTTCCCCGGGGGGGCACCCAAAGGCGTGGGGTTTACAAAACGTGAGACGTAGGCGAATTTTGGGGACACCCAAAGGGGTTTCAGGGCAGGGGGAAAAGGTTCGTGGTCGAAAAAACAGGAGCTTTAAGGTTCGGTACACGGAAGACAGGTTTACGAGGCGAAGGCTTTCTCTAAAGGCAGTACGGCACTAAAGATCCGGCAAAGGTAAAAGGGAAGGAAGGGGGTTTAAATAGGGTCATTGCCCCTTTACCTTTAAAATGGGCTTTACGGGGCCCTTTTTAAATCCCGAGAGCCAAATTTTGCGTGGCCAAAAGTGCGGGCAGGGCGCATACCACCCAGCCGGGAGGGAGGGGGGAAAGGGGGGAGCTAAAGTCAGGAAAGGAAAGGGAAACCCGGGCCCCAAACCCGGGGAAACCCGGGGAGGGGCTGGGGGGCCCATTTGTGACCGCTCTTTGACGTTTAGTAGGATTTTGGGCCCCTAAACTCAGTTCTTTAAGCGGGGGCTGCCCGTTCCCTTGTAAGGCTATTTTCCCCTTAAACTTATTTGGTCAGTTTTGGCCCTGTAAGTGCCTAGGGAATTGAAAAAAAGGGGAAGCGATTCTAAGGCAGGGGGCTGGCCCCTATGCGTGTCATACTAAAACACGCATTGTATGAAGACCAAAACCACGCTCCCTTGCATATTTTTAGCCTGGGGAAAAATGTTTTACAACACCCTGAAGGGTCTCTGGGAGCCCGGAAAATAGCCCGTTTTTTTTAAAACGAAATTTTACCCCAAATAAATTCGGGGGGCACAAAAAAAAATTTTTTTCGGAAAATTTGGGGGAATGGCTCATAAATTTTTTAGAAATTTACCCCTTTTTCCCACTCCCCCTAATCATTATTTTCATTAAAACTAATACAATTTTTTAAAGTGGTCTCTCCCCTTTTCCTCCTTGGGCCTACCTCCCTTGAAACTTTTCCCATTTTTTGCTTCAAATTTGAAAAAAATCATTTTCGCCAAACCCCTCCTCTGTGATCCTATCAAAATTTTACCATAAAATCAGTGTCTAAGCACTTTCTTTGTTTTAAAAAAAATTTTCCAAAAATATTTTTAACTGCTTGTTTTCTTTCACTATGGCTATTGCAATCTTTCCTTTCAGAGATTTTCCCCCAAATTCCCCCAATGAGTTACCCATGTTTTAAATTTTTAAAAATTTTAACTCTGTTTAGGTTGGCTCACAGAATTTGGGCCCTTTTAAGAACAGGTATGAACCGGTTTGTGCCGTTTTCGGCTACTGGGGCCCAAAAAAAATTTAAATGAACAGGCGTATCCAAATTTTTTATGGCCTCTGAAACTGCCCCCCAAAAGCACTTTTTAGGGGCCCCAAAAGATTTGGGGCTTTCGGGGGGGGTATCAAAACCAAATTCAAAAAGTAGAAACTTGTTTTGATTTTTTTGACGCCAGAATTTATGGGCAGGACAGTTAAAAAAACCCCGGGCCCAATTTTAAATGGGGGTCCCTGAGCCAAAATTGTCATAGGGGAAATTTAGACTGGCCTGTGTGTAGGGACCTAAAGAAGAACGGTTCTTTCTTTTCCAGGGGGGTTTATTTCCTTTTAAAGCGTTTTTGGGAAACTGGTCTACCCAGGCCCCTAAGTGGACTAAAACTATAACACCCCAGTTAATTTTCCCTTCCCTCAGGCTAGCCCCAATGTTTTGGCCTTTTGGTTAAATAAATTTTGAAAAAAAAAGGCCCTGGCCCCCCTTAAAAAATTTTGGGCCCAGAGGGAAATTTGGGAAAATTTATCCCTCTCGGGTTTCAGTCAATATTCTCTACAAAAACCCAAATACTTTACAATATAAAGAGCAGTTACACCACCAATGGGAAATTTCATTTATGCTGTAAATTATTTTTTTTGCTCTATTAATCCCGGGGAGAAATTACTCTTCCCCTTCCCAGGAATTTTTCAGTTCACACCACTGCAGTTTGCTCACAGGGGGAGGAAAAATGCTTTCCCAATTCTCTCCCAAGCTCTTTCCCCTTTTCATAAAAAGGCAAAGCTTTTTTGCGGTTTTGGGTTTCCAAATTTACAAAAATACGTGCCACAAAAAGGTTTGTGGTGTAATTAGACAAAGTTGAAATTTGACCCCCCCCTTCATTTGAGTCTCTTTATCAGTTTTTTCATAGCTCGTTTTTTTTTCCCCAAAGCAGTACTATCCTCCCGGGGGAGGATTGTTTTTTGGCTATTTTAAATTAGGGTACTCATAAAACAAGGACTCATATGTGTCATTAATAAATCCCTTTTAAAATCCCTTTCAGACTCCCTTTTATTTTTTATATATTAAATTCGTTCAACTTTCCATCTCTGTTAAAACGGGCCCCAACACACATATACATGTTTTGAATTAAAACCCACTATCCATCTTTTTATATATTTTTAAAGGTTTTCTTGGCCCTTATTTAAACAATAATGATTCTAAACGCCTTTCTAAAAAAGCGACTTTTAAAAAAGACAGAATATATGTTTTAAGATATAAAATATATCTCTTACCTTTTTTTTTAAAATTTTTTGCTGTGTTTTTTCTGCTCCCACAAAATATTGTAAACCCCTTGGGTGTCTCCGGATGCCCAAAATCCGTTGTCTGAGCCGCACGTTAGTCACCAGTAATTGTGGTTGCTAATACAGCGGCTAAAGATTTTTGATCGGGTTTTAAAATAAAGGAATCAGTTAAAGGTAAAAAAAAAAATCCAGGATTTATTTTTCAATGAAAAGCATTGAGAGCCCATAAAAATAGTTTTACAGCTTTTGAGTTGTAAAAAGATGTCCTCCCGATAAAAGAAAGGGTTTTGATTTTTAAAAACCCCAAAAAGCCCCATCTTCGTCTGCAAGAATACATCAGCCAATCAGTTTAAACCATCAAATAACTAGCTAGTTTCCTACATGTTAACTTAAATCAAAGTTATGCATATGCAGAACAGCCTACATCTTCTGGCATATATTAAAAACTTTAAAAAAAGGGAACTGTACCCGGGGGGCTTGTCCTGGATCAGCATCGGTAGGCGCAAAGAGGAGAGCCCCGGTGGGGAAATTTAAATTTTAAAACCTCAGCACCCACAACCCCTTTTCTGCCTAGTTTTTTTAAAAGATAGGGGAAAGGGCGGGGACTGAAACCCCCCCGACACCTGAGATGAGGCATTGGAACCCACAGACCCTGCTACACGCGGCTTCATAGAGCCGGTACGAACTCCCGCACAGAGGCTCAGAAGCGCCCGCCTTAGTGCCACATTAAGGGAGAGAAAAAAGAGTTGACCAAACCCAGAACTTGCATCCTGTGAGATCGTGCCCCCCCGGGGTGTCTCAGCCCCAACCCGTATCACCCCCTTTTTCCCCATCGCTGCGGGGGTTGAGCGCACAAACTGGGAAACCCCGCCGGGGGAAACACGACTGGAAAAAAATTGCAGCTGTATTTGAAAGGCCCTGGTTCTAGAGGCCCACCATCTGCAAGCTAAGTACAGCCAGCCCCTAAACCCCCCAGCCCCTCTAAAAACCGGCCGGGAAAGCGGGAAAAAGGGCTGGACATTCCCCCACAACGAGTCCCCCTGCTTTATTTGTGCTGGGAAAAAAACCCCACGGTGGCCGGGGGGAAATTTTTAAAGTGTCTGGGGAAGCAGGGGTTTTTCCAAAATTTACTTTGAAAGGGTATCCTCTCCCCTTCCAAAATTTTACCCCGAGGGGCCCAATTAGTTTGGGGGAAAGACTTAAAATCTATAAAAAAAGTTTTTGTTTTTATTTTTTTAATACAAAAAACGGGAGCAAAGGGGGTTTGGTTTCCAAATATATATATTCTACTCAGCTTTAATTGAAAAACCGATCAGTTTCTAAACCCCGCGGGCGGTTTCTCCCCCCCGTGTGGCCTTTTGGTTTTTTTGAACCACCCTGAAATGCCCCAAAAATGTTGTTTCGCATTGTGGCCCCTTGCGGGAAAATTAAAAACTGAGGTTTACAATTCCCCCCCATTTGACTGCACCCCATCTTAGCCCCACACATAAATTTACAGCCTGAGAACATCTGCTACCCCTTCCACTGGGCTAGGACACTACTAGGCTCCTGGACCTCAGGCGAAACACTTTTTATCCCCCGGGTTGACCCAAACCATTTAACTTGTTTAGTGAGTAAAAGTTTACTTTACTCCCAAAATTTTCTCTTGACTAAACTTACTGAAAAATCGGGACTCTGAGACATCTGCGCAGATTTCGTTTAAATTATTACCCGAAAACCCCCCTCTAGAGGTTTATTTCCCCGGTTTTTTTTTCCGTTACACATTTATTAACAAAAACAAGGAATGAAAATATAAAAAAGGAGAAAAAAAAACATATACATCCCTCAATAACCATAATTAACTTTTCCTACATAGCTTGTAAGCTAAAATCTACAATCTTTAAAAGTCGGGTATCCCCAAAAATCTAATGGGGGGTTTTAATTTAAAAGGAAAAAAAAAACCCAAAACCAAAAAAAAACTAAAAAAAAATTTTTTCCCTCAGAACTTTGTCTCCAAACCTTTGGGGAAAAATGTATCTTTTTCCCCTCACTTTTTACGGACGTCCCCCAATTTAAAACTGGGTTGGATTCCAAAGACACAATGGAACATCTCAACACCAAAAAGAAAATCTTAAACGTGTTCTCCCCTTGGGGAAAAATCCCCAGTCCGATTTTAAAAGAACTTGATGGCAGAATTTCGGGCTGACTTACAGTCCATAGTATCCAGAACAGCCCCCCGGGAAAAATGAAAGATTCGGGTTTTGCAAGCTCCCATAACCTACTCATCAATGAAAAACTGGGGTTTTTGGGAGGAAGGGGTTTTCAAAAAATGTCTCAAAATCCAAAACGGAGGTTTAGGCCCCGGAGAAAAATATCCGAAATAGAAAGTTCCGGGAATCTGTTACCCCGGACCTTCTCCAATCCTTTCTTACAGATTTCATTGCTATGGGTTCCCCAAAATTTTCCCCAAAATTCGATTTTCCCAATTGCCCGTATTCTTTGCCCCCCCCAAAGTAAAAGCTTTTCACCCTTCTGTCCCAAGAGACGTTATTGCAAAAATTAACTTTTTACGTACAAAAGATAACTTTCTCAGAGCTTCAAGCAAACATCCACCTTTACTGGACAAGTATAAGGATATTGCAATCTTCCCAGATCTTTCACTGGGCCCCATGTTGAAACGCAGAGAATTTTCCCAATACACCAAAATTCTTCTGGACAGGGCCCATTGGCTATCATTGAGGATTTCCCGTTAAACTAGTCATCACAAAGGATAATGTTACCACTTTTTCCCCAAAAGCCTATGAGGTTAAAAAACTCCTTTTTCCCTTTGGGACCTACCACAATCCCTGACCACAACTCCAATAAAACCCCAAAGGATCCGACCTGAGGTGGTCACCCCATTTTGGTTGGAAAAACACGGCAAATCTGCCTCCAAACCACATGACTGAACAATGTGGCAGAACCTGATTATGCCCATCCCCTCCTTGTGAGAGTTTCTGACTCCTTATGTCACTGCACGTTTAGTGCTACCTGCTCCATGCGTCCTCCTGCCGCAAGATTATATTTCCCCGACTCAAACTTATTTCTGTCTACTGGAAATACTGTTTTTTCTTTTCATTTTTTATTTCACAAGTTACATTCACTGTTGTGGTTTATTAAGAAATTTAAGTTTTCTAAGTTTATTGCCATGTATGTCATTATATGTGTTTTAAATCTGCTTTCCCCAAACCCCCTTTTCCCGGGGGTTTTGAACCGGGAGGGGGGGTCTGTTACCCGAATATCCTTCCCCAAAAAATCATAATTGGGATTAACTTTTTTATCTTTGGAATTAATAGGTTTGTTGAGCGATTTTTTTTCGGGCAAAGTTGAAATTTGGGGCAAGGTTTTTATGGTTTTATTTGAAATTTTCAGATCATGCGATAATTAAGGTTTAAAATTTTGTGCTTTACTATTAAAATCGGGGCCATTTTCGGCGCTTCCGTAATTTTGGCGCCCGGAAATCAGATTTACGGGAAAGGCAGGGTTTAGATGTGTGGGGGCGTGTCATTTACTTGGGGGTGTGTATTTTTTTTCGATTGGCTGGAAAAATCACATGACCTCGATTACATTGGGAAAAGCGGTTTTTGTTCAGGGCCTTTTAAAAATCTCTCAAAAGGGCTCATAGGAATAGGTAGGCGTGGCTCTGGGCCCGTGGCAAACAGCTTTAGCGGGAAATTAGTCTATTTTGCCCCAGGGAAATTTTACATTAGTGTGATTTCCAAAATTTTGTTAGATTAGAGAAATTTTATAGTTTTATGGAGTTAGCTAGAGGGAAATTTTTAAAACGCATCTACCCCCTTTTAAAAAATCCTTTGGGGGGAGCGGGGGGGGGGGGGGGCCGCGGGCGAACACAGACAAGCTCTATCTATAAAAAATAATGGATTTAAATTTTACCAAGACTTAGTGTAGAAATTGAACTGCAATATCTTTATTTTAACAGTTTGCTTTTTGAAAAATTTCCGGGGTATTGGGCAGCCTGAAACTTTTTTTGGTAAAACAACATTTCTAGTAAAATGCAGGTCTCTTTTTTAGGTGCAAAACTCCCCTTTTATTATCAGTTTTACATTTCAGAATTTGGTGTTTCATTTTCAATTTTTCCCCTTCCACCTTTTGTTGATATATCCCCTTGCAGTTTTTTTTACAATTTTTAAACAAAAATTTTTAGTCAAACACAGGTTGTTTGTTTCCAAAAAAACCGTGTTCAAGAAGAATAACAAAATACGGGGTTTTTTTAATTTTGCACACCCAGCTTTTTTTCATTTACGCAAACTCCACGTAAATTTTTAAAAAGCCTTTTTTGTCACCAAAGGGGGAATTGAAAAAGGGGAAAAAATACTGTGATTTTAGAAAACATTAAAAGATACCCAGTTTTTTGTTTTTGCCACCCCGGTTTGGGTTTATTGGGCGCAGCCCTCCCCAAAAATCTTTTTAAAAAAGCAATTCTAATAGTCACCTCAGGTGAATTTAAAAGGTGGGAAAAAATACCCGGGATTATACGAAAACATAACAGATTTCGTGTTTTTTGCCCTTTTTCGCACCCAAATTTGTTTATTACGCAAACATCCCCCGTAAAACTTTTTTAAAAAGCAAATTTTATAGTCACCCCCAGGTGATTTGAAAGGTGAAAAAATACCGTGGGATTTTTTTGAAAAAAATAAAAAGATACCCTTTTTTTTTTGACTTTTGCGAACCCCGCTTTGTTTATTTACCAGCATCCACGTAAAACTTTAAAAAAGCAATTCTATAGTCCCCCACAGGTGAATTGGAAAAATGCCCAAAAAAAACTGTGTATTATACGAAAACAAAAGATACGTGTTTTTTTTACTTTTTCGCACCCGCTTTGGGTTCCTTTTACGCAGCCCCACGTAAATCTTTTTTAAAAGCAATTTATAGTCACCAAGGTGAATTGAAAGGTGCAAAAAAAATACCGTGTATTATCGAAAAATTTTAAAAAGATACGTGGGTTTTTTTTCTTTTGGCAACCCCCGGCCCTTTTTTCATTGAGCAAACATCCACGGGAAATTTTTTAAAACCCGCCCAAATTTTATAGGGCACCAAAAGGTGATTTGGAAAAGGTTTCAAAAAAAACCGTGTATTATATAAAAAAATTTAAAAGATACGTGTTTTTTTTACTTTTCGCACCCAGCTTTTTCATTGATGCCGCATCCCGTTTAAAACTTTTAAAAAAAGCAATTCTATGTCAACCACGGTGATTGAAAGGGTGCAAAAAAAAACGTGTATTTTACGGAAAACATAACGATAAATGTTTTTGACTTTTGCGCCCCCCCAGCTTTGTTTTATTGGGGCGCGCATCCACGTAAATCTTAAAAAAGGGAAATTTTATTTGTCCCCACAGGTGAATTTAAAGGTGCAAAAAAAAACCGTTTTATTATCGAAAAAATAAAAGGGTACGTGTTTTTTGACTTTTGCGCACCCAGCTTTGTTTTATTGAAGCGCTCCAGTAAAACTTTTTAAAAAAGCAAATTTTATTGTCACCCGGTGATTTGAAAAGGGGCAAAAAATACCGTGTATTTTTCGGAAAAAAGAACAGATTTCGTGTTTTTTGGGGTTTTGGGGGGTTTGGGTTTTTTTTTTTGGTTTTTTTGTTTCCCCGGGGTTTTAAGGTTTTTTTTTTTGGGGGGTTTTTTTTTTTTGGGGTGGGGGGTTTTTGGTTGGGTTTTTTAAAATTTTTTTTTGGGTTTTGGTGTTTTGTTTGGGTTTTTTTTTTGGTTTTTTTTTTTTTCTTTTTAATTTTTTTAAAAGGGGTTTTGGGGGGGTGGGGGGGGGGGGTTAGTTTTTTTGGGGTTTTTGGGGGGGTTTTTTTTTTTCCGGGTTTTTTTTGGCGTTTTGTTTTTTGGGGTGGTTTTTTTGGGGGTTTGTTTTTGGTGGGGGGGTGGTTTTTTTTTTTTTTCTTTTTCTTTTTTTTAAAAATTTTTTTTTTTGTTTTTTGATTTTTGCGCCCCCGGGCTTTGTTCATTGAGCAAAAAAAACCAACGTAAATTTTTAAAAAAAAGAAATTTTCTATAGTCACAACAGGTAAATTGAATGGTCCCAAAAAATACCGTGTATTTAAAACCAAAACATAAAGATACGTTTTTTTTGACTTTTGCCCCTTTCCGGGATTTTTTTGATAGACACCTTGCATTTAAAAATTTAAACCAGAAATTTTTTTTTGATTGGGGGATTTGAGAATAGTTTGTGATTTCCGTTTTTTAAATTAAGAGACTTTCCCAAAATACCCCCATACCTTCTCAAATTTTTAAAAATTTCCCTGAACATGGAGCAAAAATGAGGGGGGTAAACCCGAGCAAAGAGGGGGTTAGCATAGGGAGGTAGGGTACGGACGAAAGGTTTTTGCTTCTTCCAGTGCTGGCGACTACCCCGCATGTCAGGGGGATTTTTCCCGTTGCGGGGCCCGTAAAGGCCTGTCATCGCTGGGTCGGGGCCCCCTGTTAATCAAAAGTAACGAACATCGTGAAAAATTTTGTCCTTCAGGGGTTTTAATGAAACCCTTTTTTCTGGGCGTTTTTCCTCCTGGTTTTCCCAGTAAAGGGCCCACAAATGTCGTCATCAGAAATCATCAGCTTTCCGTCCAACATGAAGCACCCCAAAATGTCAACTTGTGTCCCCAACCATTGTGGAAAATCCATTGTCTGAAGACCTCTTTGAGAAAAAAATGCGGTTGGGGTCAGAGGCTTTTAAAGATCAAGAGGTTGATTTAGTTTTGCTCTGACGCCCATTTACTGTTTTCCCATCAGAGGGGGTTTGAAGGAAGGGGTTTCAATGGCCCAAAAATCCGGGGCCGGTCGGAACCCCTTTTGCAGTCCCCCTTGCTTTTTGCCCGCAGTTCTGGAGGGCAGAAAGTCAGGCGCCAAGTCCACCTGTGTTGATGTTTGATGATCATGAGGGGAACATTGGGAAATAAATCCTGGTTTTTTTCCGGGAAAAATTTTTGCTTAAAAAGCCTTCATCAGTGGCCCGAGGGGGGAAGGGCGAGGGGG
Source organism: Phyllomedusa bahiana (assembly GCA_025379985.1). Classification (NCBI taxonomy): domain Eukaryota; kingdom Metazoa; phylum Chordata; class Amphibia; order Anura; family Hylidae; genus Phyllomedusa; species Phyllomedusa bahiana. The sequence continues at coordinate 48,005 of JAODAL010025747.1, read as the reverse complement.
GTTTTTGTAAATAGGGTTTCCGCCAAAAAAAGGGGAAAGAGGGCGGTCGCGAAGTCCGCTGATTTTTTTTCCCGCCGGGCCAAGGTCGCGCAAAACCCGCCTCGCTTATCGCCGCCCAAAAAGGTTTCCGGGGGGACCCTCTCAACCCGGGGCCCTTTTTTGAGAAAAGCCTCTGATTCCCCCAGCATGTCATATGGCCTTTGCAGTAAACGCAAAAAGGTGGGAAAAAAACCCTTTAAGGGGTTTTAACCACCCCCAACATGTCTAGTCACATGCAGGGGAATGATGGTTAAATGGGGGGAAACCTTGGCCAAAAAAGGCCAGCCCGACCCCGGGGCCCCTCAAAACTGTCACACCCTCGTCCCCCGCCTCCCCCCACCAAGCGTTCCTCAGTGCCAGGGTCTCTCAGAGTCATGATCGGGGATAAAAGCCCCCGCTTCAGCCCCCACTGTCGACCGAGTACCCCCAGCACCCCCGGGGGGACCCCCCTTTACCCCTTTTTCCTTCCGCCCCATTTTTGACAAACCTGAGGGTTTTAAGCGGCCAGTTTTGCAGCCACCCTTCTGTTTTTCCGGGGTTTGGGAGCAGAAAAAAACATTTTAACCCCCAAATCACCCCCAACCCAAAAGCCTGAATGTCGGCATTGCCGGGGCTTTTGGCCTTGGAAATGTTGCCTTTCCGTTTGGGGGGGACAAAGAGGGGTTTTCCACAACGTCATGGCCCTGGGCCTGCCCCCAATTTCCCAGTGCCGAGCAGGCATTTTTTTTGCCAAAAAAAGCCTTTCCCTGCCCTGGCCGGGCCACGGGTCATCAAAAATTTCAAGCGCTTTGGGTTTTCTGCATCTGTGCCCGGGAAAAAAGTCCTTCTCACCCCAAACCCTTTGGACTAGTAAGCAGGGGCCAAGGGGCCCGCTATATCTCTGTGACAGCTAACGGGGTGAGGGGGTTGGATGTCTCTGGGGGTGCGGTGGCTTAGGTCGGGAAACGTTTCTTCAAAACCCGGGGGGATGGTGCAGGGCTTTTTTCCCCCCAAGGTCTCGGGTGGCATAAAGTGCCCAGGGGGCCACCGGGCCGTTTTGAAATTTAAATCTGCCTTGGGGGCCCTTTCACAAAAAAGGGGTCGGGGAAGTTTGTGGAGGGCTTTTCCGCAAGGGGAACCCGAGGCGGCTGGGTGACAAGAACATTGTGCCAGGCAAGGTGGTGTGCGATAACGGGCAAAAATCTGGGGCCCCCCTTTAAACGATGGTAGGTGGAGCCCCATCCCTTTGCTTTCCCACAGTCTTTAAACCCTTGTCGTCCAGAAATTTCAAAAGAGCTCCCCGGGGTTTGGGAAATGCCGGGCGGAAGAATGCTCGAGGTTGATTTCCCGCACTTCCCCCGTTCGAAACCTGCTTTTTTCCCCCGGGGCGCTTTTGCTTCTCTTTGGTTGACGTGGAAACAGGGCGGGTTTTTCCCACCCTCCACTTTGCCCCCAGCAAATTTGGGGGGAGCAGCGCAATGCCTTTACGCATTTCGAAGTGCACTGGCCTGACAAGCAGGGGTTTTGCGGACCCTGGGGGTTTTTGACCCCACCGAGAGTGGGGGCAAGGTGAAAAATCTAACCATCCTCGCCATTTTTTGAAGAAGCCCCAAAATGGTCAGTGCGGACAATCCCCTTTGTCTGATGGCATTTTTGGTAAATTTTTGTTCGGAACGTTGTTGGACACTTGAAACATCAGGCCCCGCCAGCGCGGAGGAGGGGGCCCAGACACAGATGCAGACACGGACCCTTTCTCTCCGTCAAACCCCACAAGGCCCGAATTTTTTCTCAATTTTATCGGTTTTTCAATAGGCAGTGGTTCAGGGTCCCGGCTAGTGCAAGGCGGGGGACCTCACCTCTGCATCATCTAGGCAAGTCGGGCGTGTTGAAGCTGTGAGGGGGAAGCGGAGGAGGAGGGGGAGGTATTCCTAGACACCGACGTCCCTTTCCTTTGGGAAAAAGGTTGGGGTGGGAAATTTTTGGCGATTTAGGAAGATGGTTTGCTAGTGGGCCCCCCAAACCCCGAGGCTTGGGAATCAAGGCTCCCTCTCTCAAAATGAAATGCTTGGAAGCCCCCATTTTTCCCAAAACATGATCCTCGCATTAAGGGCCCTCAAAAATGAACAAAGTTACTGGGGGCCCACCTTGGATTCCCCGGTTAAAAAAAAAAATATCAGCATTTCCTTCCACCCACCCAAAAAGAGAGTAAAATGCGGAAATGGAGACCTTGCTGATTGATCAACTGAAGGGCATTGTTGGGTTTTGCTTCACGGTTCTTCAAAAGTCACGGGGGGAACAAAGCCCGCGGGCGTTACCGCAGTAGGTGCCAAGAGCCGGGAGCCGGGGGGGCAGCGGCAGAGCAGGCAAGGGGCCAAAAAAGCCTAATGGGTGGCCTCTGGCAATCTTTATTACCACCTCCCCCCAAAGCTGCAATGAGGCCAAAAGTACAAAAACCCCGAGACCAGCTTAAGATCATGGTGCACGATATCTGCGTTCAACCCCGATTTTTTTTGTATGTGTTTTGGACCCAATAGACTTCCCGGGTATCCAAAAAGGGACGAATTGGGCCCCCAAACTGGCCGGCCCACGCCAAAAGGGTGTTGTCCTGCCCCGCAGCCCGGTAATTTGAGCGGGCCTTCAGCACAGCCGGAGGAGTCTTTTAAAAGAAAAAGCATCCGGCTTTCCACAGATTTAAAAGTGGATCCCTTTGCTTTTTATCAAAATGGAAACAAGGGGATGGTTTGATTTAGGGTTTTGGCCCCAATTGGAAGTTTACCGAAATTTGTTGTGGTTTTTACTTCACTTTTCCTCCCCCAAACGAAATGGGCCTCTTGAAAAACTTATTTTTAAATTTATCATTTTTTATGCAATTTTTATTCTCAATTCCCCCCAAACCCGTTCATTTTTCTGGGTTTTTCTGTCAGGAGACTTTTAAAGACACCAAGGTTTTTATGACAAAAAACCCTATTCCATTTTCTCAAATTTTATCTTTTGAATTTTTCCCCATGTCAAAGGTTTTGGGTTTATTTTGCCCCACAATTTTTAACAGTGGCGAGAAGTCATTTTATATTTTTTTTGGGGGCTTTTTGTGGAGATACAGCAATAAACATGGTCCTTTGGAACAGAAAAGTGGCTTCTAAGTGGGGGTTTCTCCTTCCCCAATTTTTTAAAAGTGGCTGAGAAAGTCTATTTATAATTTTTTGGGGGGCATGTTGCTGTGAATTTCCAAATTAAACATGGTCCTTTTTAAAAAGGAAATGTGGCTTTAAGGGCAAATTTTTTCTTCACAATTTTTAAAAAGTGGGGCCCGGAAGTCATTTTTATATTTTTTGGGTATGCTGCTTTGAAATGCCCGCAATACTACGGTCCCATTTTTAAAAAATTTTTGTTTCAATTTGCATTTGTTCTTCCAAAAATTGTCAAAAGTTTGGTCATGGGGCATGTTTTTAATTTTTGGGGGGATTTTTGCTGTGACATGCAGCTTTATAAAGGTCCTATTCTAAAAAAAAGTTGTTTCTAACAGACATTTGTTCTTCACAATTGTCCCCAAAATGGCTCAAAAGGGGCATGCCCTTTTAATTTTTGGGGGGATTTTGCTGTTTTAAATTTCAAACTATTCTTCAGGGCCTATTTAAAAAATGTTGTTTCTAACAGACTTTTTTTCTTCACAATGGCAAGAGTGGCTCAAGGGTGATGGGTGGTTTTGGTTTTAGGAAAAAAGGAATGGTTTGGACACTGTTAATGGGAAAAAATATTTCAAAAAGACTTGTTTTTTCAAGTTTTTTAACATTCTAAACAATCCCCGTATTGAGGGCAACCCATTTAATACAATTAAAAAAAGAAAAAACAAAGACATGGTGGGATTCCATCCCAAATTTTAAAAATGTTTTTTTTCTAGAATTAAAGTTTCTAAAAAACTTGCATTTTTAAAATAGCTGTTAAAAAAATTCCTCTGAATTGTACAAGGGAGGTACAGGGAAAACTTGACCGATGTAGGTTATTCAGAGGCATGGAGTATGGGCAGGATTGAGAACAAAGTACAGAGACCCTTTCCTCCGCACGTTGAGAAAAGAGGGAAAAGAATGCAAGATAAAGGGCCCCCTGGGTGTTAAAAAAGGGGCGTTAACCCCCAGTATTTCCAAGTGAAAAACTCAATTTGGGCCACACTCTTTGGGGGGGCAAGCCAAATAACCCCGGTATTGAATGTTTTTTGAGGAAGGGGGGAGTTCTCACACTTCCCCTTCCGCACTCTGCTTTTAGCAGACCCGTTTTCGTTTTTACCCCGTCCCCAGGGGCCCTTTTTTAAACCCGCCCTTTTTAATAGATGACGGGGCGCCCCGCCCGGGCCCCTCACCGGGAAAAACCCCTGTAAATCCGGCCTGGGTCATTTCTGTGGCCCAGGCAGGTATAGTCAAAGTTCCAGTGAAATAAAAAGGGGGGTTTAAAAAACTCCTTTTTCTGGCACTTTTAAATTTTGGGGTCATGCGGGTTTTGGGGCTCCCTTTCTGCGTTCCCGGACAGGGGGTATTCAATTTTCCAGTTCAAAAAAAGTGATGGTTCAAATCATACTACCTTTTTAGCACTTTTTTTAAATTTTTGGGTGGGTGCGGGGGTTTTAAAGGGGCATGTGTGGTACAAAGGGGCAGGGTAGGAATGGTTTTGGGGTTTTTTTTTTTTGTGGGTTTTATAAAAAAAAAGTGTGTTGACTAAGATGTAAACAAAGTATCCATTTGACTGTTGTGGATGTTTAAATTTCCCGGCTTCTCCCGCCCCCGTTTGGGTGTAAAAAGGGAAAGGGGTTGTTGCTCTCCCCCAGACTTTAATGGTTCCCTCGCTCATAATCGACTGCTCACTATCGAAAAAACTTATCGATGGTGGCGACTATTAAATATCGCCCCATTTTCGATAGCCCAAAATAATGCTCAAAACTATTTAAAGGGGTTAATTGGCCCCAAAAAAAGGGCAACCTTTGGAGAGATGTGTTTAAGGGTTAGATCCCGGCATTATGGGGCCACATTTTATGAAAACTGTCTAGGTCTTAAAACCAACCCTTGTTGCCCCCAACCCAAACCCAAACAGCGCGCCCCTCTCGTTTTTTTTAGAGCAGTATATGAAATGAAAGGGGGATGGGTAATTTTTTTGCTGTGGGGGAACAAAGTGAGTTTTTTTAAATTAGGGCCCGTTTTTTTATACATGTGGCCCATTTGTTAAAAGGAACAACTATGGATAGCAAAAAACTCTCATAGGCTGAGACATAAGAAATTTCTGATTCACTTCCTCACTTCTTTTCTACAGAAAAAAGCGGGAGTAGCAATTTTTATCAAAGGCACTGTGTCCTTCTCCCTTAAACAATCAATCATTGACACTAACGGTAGATACATTATTTCACACTGTTTGATAGAACGGTGTACTTTGCTAACTATAGCCCCAAATAAGCTTTATTTCGTTTAATCTCCGAGTTTTTGCTAAGGCAAATCGTCCAACAACTAATCTTATTGTATGTGGGGGCTTTAACTTAGTTATCGATTCTCAGCTGGACAAGTCCCGTGGTCCGCTGCCCTCAACCCAAGACTTAAAACCATTGCTAGCTATGGAAAATCTACATGACCCTTGGTGTTATTTCCATCCTGAGGAAATTGACTATTATTTCTACTCAGTTCCCAATAAATCATATTCCCATATAGATTTTTTCCTTATCAACAAACAGGCTTTACCTAATGTCTTCTGAACAGAAATAGGCCATAGAACCTGGTCAGATCCCTCACCTGTCTTTCTTACATTAGTGGATAAGTTCCCTTTCCCATTATATTCACCCTGGAGACTAAATACCTTTCTATTGAAGTTAACATCGATTGTTGATGAGATCAAGACTTCCTTACAAGAATATTTTGACCTCAATAACTCCTCTGTATCCTTACCCACTACACTTTGGTGCACCTATAAAGTGTTCATCCGGGGTGTATTCATTAAATTGCATCTAGAGAAAAATGTAAAAGAGAGAAGGAATTAAATAAACTGCCCGAGAAAATCCGAATTACGGATGATCTTGCAAAAAAATCCCCTTCCCCAAATGTCGTTAAAGAACTACACTCTTTAAGACAACAGTTAAAGATTAAAAGTCTTCATAAATACGAATCTTCCCTCGCTAGGTTCCGGTGGAATTTCTACATTCAAGGAAACTGCCCAGGGAAATTGATGGCCTGTAGGGTTAAACAAACTCAAACCAGATCTAAAATAGCCTTCCGGTGAACAATCAAAAGATTATAACCCCACAACATATAGTAAATTCCTTTGCACAATATTATAAGTCCGTATATAACCTTAAAGACAATCCCTCACAGAATTACAAGATATCCAATCCTTTTTAGGTAAACTGACTCTGCAAAGTGTTTCTGCAGAGCAGTTCACCTCTCTCAATTCTCTTATTTCCCATCAAGAACTAGAGCATGCTGTTAATCAAGCCAAATTAAACGACCAGATGGACTAAATAATGAATATTATAAACTTTTCCAAACATATTCTAAATACCTTTAATTACTTCATTAGAGGGAATCCACCCCCTGCTGAAATGTTAGCAGCCACAATTGTAACTATCCCCCAAACCAGGTAAACCACAGGATATAGTGACCAACTATAGACCTATCTCCCTGCTCAACTCTGATATTAAACTCTGCAAAAAGAGTGAACACAGTACCCCCACATTAATTAAACCAGACCAGGTAGGAGTTGTGAAAAACAGACAAATTAGGGATGGAATTAGGTGAGTTCTTAATGTCCTACAATTTTTAAGCACAGATAAGAATCCTTCTGTTCTTCTCTCTCTTGATGGAGAGAAAGCCTTTGATCAAATTAATTGGACGTATCTACGGAAGGTTCTACTTAAATTTGGGCTCACCGGATCTATATTTTAAGCGATCACTTCTTTATATACGACACCATCGGCTACTGTATATTCCTCAGGCTTCTCGTCGAATTCATTCAACATAACAAATGGCACTAGACAAGGATGCCCACTTTTGCCTCTGATTTTTTTTTTTAACTAAAATTAAGTTTATTCAAGAAATATGCAGGAAATACATAGTCAGTACAAAGAAATAGCATATATAAAAACAGAAAACAAGTAAAATAAAATTCGTCATTCAATTATAGCATTCAGTTAAAGTTGCTCAGGGAATTGGTACGAACAACTTTGCCGGGCATAAAGATACTGATAGCATTCCAGCATGAAAATGAAATCAGGATAGCGTGAGAAACTTGACTGAACTAATAACCAGCCTTAACATTTAAAACCCCATTCTAATCTAAGAACTTTGTGTGTGTGTATCCATTGTTTCCCCTGTGAGGACGTCGTGTACCCTCGCAGGAGGTCTGTATGAACTATAGGATCCTCAAGTTGACGCTCTGGAAGTCAGTGGGTGAGCGGCGCAAAAACCCAGGGCTCCCATCCAGTCTCTACATGTGCTTTAAAAGTGACATAAGGAATGGCCAGGGCGTATGAGTGGAGTCAATCCAGTCCCCAGCAACCTTAACAAATTTTATCGGGGCCCACCCACGATTTTAGGTAAGATATATTTTTAAAAGGGAGGGTGGCATTTAGGGTTTTTTATCCAAATCCTGCAATCCGGGAGTATAAGGGGACAACCAGTGTCTAGCTACATTTTTTCCCTGGCAATAAAAAGAAGTTCAATAAGACATGTGCGGGTCGCCGGGGACGGGTAGTCCTCCGGATCCAAGAATAATAGGCAAACTTTGGGGTCAACTGGTACCGGGCGGGCCCTTTTTTATCATTCAAAAAACTTAAGGATTTGCTGCCAAAAGCCTTGAACCCTAGGGCGGGCCCCCACAATAAATGGAAGAAAGGTCCCCGGAACAGAGAGACATTTTTCGGACATAGGTCAGGAATCTCTGGTCCTAATTTATGTAAACTTTGGGGGTGGTATAATATGCTCTGTGTGGGCAAATATAGTTGGGTTACTCTTTCCCCATATTTTGGGGACACTAATTTGGGGGTCTCCAAGGCTACAGCCCATTGATCCTCCGTTAGGGGTCCCCACGTCCCTTTCCCAAGTGCTCCTCTTCCCTGGAATGGGTCGCCCAACCTTCTTCTAAATAGTAATGCGTAGAAGCTTGTTATGAGGCCTCTCGGCGGGGGGATACCAGGCATAGGGGGTTCAGGAAAAATCTTGAAGACTATTTGGTTCACCGAAAATTGCGTATGTGGGAGCGTGTCTTAGCTGGAGATAATGAAAGAATTGGGTGTTGGGAATATCATATTCCCTAGCCAAATCCTGAAATGATTTAAGTATCGAATTTTCATATAATTGGAATATGTATATCACCCCCTTTCCTTCCATACAGAGCCTTCCAATTGTAAGAAGTTCCTGTATATTGTTATTGTTCCAAAGGGGAGTATAGGCGTCCACAACCAGATTGTTTAATATAATTCCTTCACCCGTTTCCAAAATTAACAGACATTGTTTGAGAATGGGGGACACTGGAAGCAGTAGATAGGTCTAAGAGGTGCTGAGAAGAGAAATGAAAGGGGTGTACGTACACCGGGTTTCCAAGGTTTTTATTATTGCTCCAGAACTCTTAGGAGATCCATTTCTCTCCATCTAACCAAGTGTTGAGGGGCTGAGTTTGCCCAGTAATATGTCTGTAGATCAGGGAAAGAAAACGCCCCCCTGCTCCCATGGGTTCTGCAGGACATGTGGGGAAAGTCGGGCTCTACCCCCATTCCAAAATTTAAAGGAGAGCAGAATAGAATTTAATGCCAAAAATACAGAGGAATTGAGGTATATTGGAGATTGAATAAGGATATACAGGATTTTAGGAAATAAGATCATCTTCCCCCAAACAAATTTTCTACCCATAAATGACAAGGGTAATCTACCCACCCTGGATCCTGTTGCGAAGATAAGACTAGAAGCGGGGCAATATTGAGTTCATGGAATTCTATTAGGGATTAGATTAGTGACTCCAGGTAGGTAATCTGGGATGCCCACCGCAGCGGTAGAGCCGAGGCTTGCTGTGGGGGGGGGAAAAGAGTCCAAGGGCATCAGATGGGATTTTTCAATTTTAAACCCTGTAGCCCGGAGTATTGGCCAAAGTATCAACAACCCCCAAAGGGCCCCGGGGAAGTGAGTTCTCCACATCTCGTAAGTATAAGAGCATCGTCGGATATAGGCTAAATTTTCTCGTGCAAGGAACCTATCTCAAACCCAATTATATTTGCGTCTGCTCGTATGCGGGCAGCAAGGGCTCAAGGGGCCATGGCAAACGAAGTGGCGAGAGAGGGCACCCTGCTGGTACCCCTACGCAAAGACAGTGATCCGATATAAGACGTTCACTTCTGACTTTGGGCAACTGGCTGGTATTATAAAAGTTTGACCCAAAAAAATAAAGGATGGACCAAACCCAAATCTCTGAAGGACCAACCACAAATAATTCCATTCCACAGAATCAAAGGCTTTGTTCGTGTCTAGAGATACCAATATCCTGGTCCCTACATTTGAGTGAGGAGTATCCCATATTCATGAAGAGTCGGCGTAGGTTCATGGCCGTGTGCTTACCCGGCAAAAAAACCCGTCTGATCTCCATGCACTAGGGAGAGAATGACGGAGTTAAGACGAAAGGGCCCAAAAATTTTGGCCAAGATCTTAACGTCCGTCTGTAGGAGAGATATCGGTCTATACGAGAACAACGGCTCAGGATCTCTACCAGCTGTAGGGATAACAACAATCAATGCTTCCTCATCGAGGCAGGGAGACAAGACGCCTCATTTGCCTCATTAAACAATCTAAGGAGCAGTGGGGCAAAGTATTAGGACCCTGTTTTAAAAGAACCCCAAGGGAATCCCATCTGTTCCAGGAGATTTGGCATTTTTTAAAGGAGGCGATGGCCACCTGGTCTCCTCAGGGGAAATGGGAGCTTCTAAGGGGGCACATTGCTCCTCTGTAAGGGGGGCAACGCAAACACCATGCAAAAAATTCCTCAATTTCTGCCTCAGATCCCGGGACGTGTGAACATCGTACAGGTCGCATAAAACAGGCGGAACTCCTCCGCCACTTGCCCGGGTTAGTAATAGACCCCCCGTCTGGCTGCCCTTCAAACATGTGATGACCGGGTGTTCGTGAGATTTCTTTGCCATACAGGCCAAGAGTTTACCGCAGCCCCTCGCCATTTCATAAAATGACTGTCTGGTAAAAAATGTTAGTGCGAGTCCCCCGGTCTCGCAATAGTTGTGCATATAATTTCTGCCGCAAGAGCCAACCTGACTTATTGTCTTCAGTTGGATCTCTGAAAATGGGTTTAAGCTCTGCCTGCATTACCTCCCGGCCAAGGTATCAGCCTTAGCTGCATACGGGGCTTCAGATCCGTAACTGCGGTAGAGAGTTCCTCCCCTAATATTTTGCCTTGAATTTGCGTCCCAAATTGAGAGAAGAGAGGAATGACGTTCGTTTATCAGTAGGAATTCTTCCCATCTATCAATAAACTGGGCAAAGGGTGGCAGCAGCGAAAAACCAGGTAGGGTTAAAACGCAGGATCTAGGTTTAGTGAGATCCGACCATGTCAGACGGAACATCACAGGAGAATGATCAGAGACCGAACGAGATAGATATTTACACTCCACCACGTAAGGAAGAAGTTGTTTATTAACTAGGGCCAAGTCTATTCTAGACAGCACATTGTATCCCGGCGAGAAGCAGGAATATTGGGAATCAGACGGATGAAGGGATCGCCACGCATCAACTAACCCCACTGCAGACACCGCCATCTGTAAGGGGAGAGGGGAGTCAGCCAGATCGCGTGTTTTGCCCCCACCAAAACCCCTATCTCTGACACTATCACAGGTTGAATTAAAATCTACTAACCATACAACCGATGTATCTGGCCATCTCAGAATAAAGGCAATCGCCAAATTAATAACCTCCAATTGAAAGGGGGGAGGAATGTAGGTGTTGATCAGAATCAACGGTTTATTGTCAATAAAGCAGTATATGAAGATATACCTCCCGTGTTTGTCAATCTCAATCGTATTTAAACGGAAGAGCACATTTTTTTCGGACCAACACGACACCCTCTTGCATGAGAAGAATACTCAAGTGATAGGTCCACCCCACCCAGGGTTTTTACGTAATGTACGAGTCCTGGGCCAAATAAATGGGTCTCTGGAGACAGATAATATCAAACCATATTGATTTAAAACCAGTCTCATCCATCAAAATTTACGTTTAATTTCGGATCATTGAGGCCTCACATTCCATGAGAGAAATTTAGAGATGCCATGGCGCTTCCAATAAAAAGAAGCACTCGGATTTCGCAGGAGCCCCCCCCCACCCCTCAGAAAATCCAGATCCCCAAACGACCTCCAGGTAGCAACTCGCATTTGCGTAAATGGAAAAATGCACACACACATTAGCAAAACCCCAATGATCCCCTTTCCCACCCACATCCAATCCCCAACAGCTGGATGTATGACCCAAACATTAACCGTGTTTCAAAACTACAGATGGCGTAGAACCGCCTTAACCTACTCTCGAACAGCTGCCGGTGCCGAGCAAACAGCGCTTAGAAATCAGAATGAATACAGGAAATACTAGGAGGGACATCTCCGAAACAGAATCAAGACCCCACAGAGTATATTGCCTACATATGTAATACCCCTTGAGAGTTAAGGGAAAGAAGAAGGGGATGAGGGAGGATAATTGGAATGGAGAGAAATAATTAAGAGGGGGGGGAGGGAGGGAGGGAAAAAAAAAACACTCTCATAGATGGGTGAAAAAAGAAAGGCACCATAAACTGAGCCATAAGTTTCAATGCAACGATACCCAAATCAGCGACGCAAGAAGAGAAGACCTGAGTCTTAGGTGGTCACTGAGGGCCAGTAAAGTTCGCCCTCGGGTGTTTGTCTAGCAGTCTTGGGCATCTACGGGGCTTTCAAAGAAGTGGGTTCTCTCCCCACCTTTTACCCGAAGCCTGGCAGGGTAAATCATAGCATACTTCGGGTCCACGCTCACGGAGTTTTGCTTTAGCCGAAGTAAACTGAGCCCGCTTCCGTTGGATTTCCAGGAAAAAGTTGGGTTTTACAGGGAATTTGGACATTTTCATACAGGGATAGGGCCTTTCTCCCGCATTTAAAGGGGCAACAGGGTGTCACGGTTCCCCATAGTTCAAGAACTTTGCAATAAAAGTCCGCGGAGGAGCCCCAGGTGGTGGTGGTTTTGGCATAATGCGATGGGCGCGCTCCACCACAAACATGACAGAAAAGCTCTCCCTGCCAAATTTATCAATCAAAAGGGATTCGAGAAACGCCTCCGGTCTAGGGCCCTCCGCCCCCTCAGGTAGGCCGATAAATCTCAGGTTGCAGCGCCTAAGTCGATTCTCTTGATCACTACTTGTTTGGCGTAGTCTAAGTACTTGGGCTGTAACATCAGAAATTTTTTCGTCAACTGGATTTGCACGGTCTTCTAGGTCGCTCACCCTCTGCTCCACTTCCGTAACTCTCTCACGCAGCACTTGCGCATCTTGTCGAAGCAGGGGGATATCCACTTTAATCTCGTCGATCCGTGTGGAGAGCGTGGTCTGGCAGGTGTGGATGGCTTCCAGCACTTTTTGGGTATCAAAGCTAGGAACTTCTTGCGAGGATTCGGGTTGTTCGCTAGCAGGGGTGCTTGGAGAGGAGGCAGAGGACTTTTGGGGATCAGAACGGTCCTGTTTGCGGAAGCCGGCCAATTTCTCAGCGCCCCCATTTGTTTCTTTGGAGGCATAGTAAACAAAATTTAGACCGTGGGAAAAGGCAGGGAAGGTTTTGAGGCAGTTCCCACACTTTAAGCAGCACTGTTCGGTCCGCACCGCGCTTGGCTAACAAATTTAAAAATTGGAAGGCTGAGTCATCCTTCACTAATTAGGACCGCGGAAAGGGTTTGGCAGTCCATGCAAAGTATGTATCAAGAAGGTTCCTCGCTGGTTACCTACGAGATTCTGGGGGCAGCAGTCCAAAAACATTGGGTTAACCGCCAAGGTAGAGAAGCACTTTTTGAGGATGTATTTCAAAATGAGGGGTAACTATTTCCAATGCAATCCTTCAATCTCGCCTCTGATTTTTAATTTGTGTATTGAACCTCTTGCAGAATTTATCAGAGTATCTCCTTTGATAGCGGATATTGACATAGCTGGACACAGCTGTAAGGCCAGCTTATACGCTGATGATGTTCTTATGTGCAAAAACCCAGACACTTCAGTCCCAGCTCTATTGGATATACTCCAACTTTACTCGAGGGTAAATATATATTAAATATATCCAAATCTACGATCTTACCTATTAACTGCCCACATTTACTTCGAACACAATTGTCCCAGTTTAATTTTATCTGATCAGATTCATGTATCGCATACCCTACCATGTATCGCTTATCTTTTCTGATCTCCTTAAAACTGTAGAATCTAACTGGGAAGAACTATACTCAACCTTAACCGCTGAAATTGCTAGGTTCAGTAATTCCTCTTTATCATGGATAGCTAAAATTAGTTTCCCCAAAATGCTTCTTCTCCCTAAATTCCTATACACGGCGAGGGCTCTCCCTTTCGTAATTCCCATAAAAATCTTGAATAAACTTCAGTCTCTTTTTCTACGATTTATCTGGGGATCTAAAAAACCCAGTTTTTAAAGGCAATATCTCTATAATTTAAAGCAATACGGAGGTATGGCTGTCCCGAACCTGTTCTTATATAATATTTCCTCTATTTTGGAAACAGTATTTTATCACTGGAACGCCCTCCACTTACACCATTGGACAATTATTGAAAATTCAACATTATACCCAGGGTCAGCTAAAGACCACTTAATGGCATTATTGCTTGGTTTCCCACAACTCCCTTCCTCACACTACAGATTAGCTACAATACAACATTTACTCAAAGTATGGCAGCAATATATAGTAAGTAAACACCAAACTTCACATTGCCAGAGATCATTGCCCATTATCTATGCTATATGGAGCCATTCCAGATGTCCACCTTGATCTGTGGGTCTCTAAGGGTATTTCATTGATGGGAGATCTGTTCTCTGAAGGTGTTTTCAGAACATTTGCAGACCTAACCTCCCTATGTTCCTTACCAAACTCCCAATTTTGGGCGACATTTATGAATCTCGCCGGGTCGAGGCGCCGTTTTCTGCCAGTTTCCCGGCGGAATCTGCGCCTGATTTATGTCGGGGACGGGCCGCGCTCATACATATCATGTAAAGTCCGCTGCGCCTCGCCAGTGCGTGGGGCGCAGTGCGGGAATGAGGCGAAGTTCGGCGCTGCGTCTGAGATTGTCGCGGAGGTAGTGCGATCATACATGTGGGGAAAAGTCCCCCGCGCCTGCCCAGTGCGTGGGGACAGTACGGGGACATTGGCGCTGTGCGGCGCGTTGCGCCCGAAAAATTCGCCGTCCGAGGAAGTGCCTCATAACATGGGGGAAAGTCCGCCGCGCTCGCCAGTTGGGGTGGGGGGGCAGTGCGGGAAATTAGGCCGTGCCGGGGGGGGGGGGCTTGGCGAAAAATTGTTCCGATGCGAGACAGGCTGGGGCGGCGAGAATCATTCCACATGTCGGGGGGCGGAGTATAAATCCAAAATCGCCCTTTATAAAGCGTTCTACATTCTCAGGAAAAGAGCTGAAACATTAAAAATAAAAATTACATAAAACAAAATCACTTTCCAATATCCTAAGTCAAGAATTAGGATATTGGAAATGGGCCGGAAAAAAACAGTATTTCAAATTCTGAAACCTATTTCTATTGGTCGCCAGAAACCGGCCAAACAAATAGGAGCGACACTGTACTATTAAAAAACCCATGGGGCAGGAAATTTACCCAAACAATCCACGCGGGACTCTTCAAAATACAGTAAAAATGCTAAAAAAAAGCTGATTTTGGTGAGATAACGGGGGGCTTGGCTATCTCAGCCAATCAGAAAAGGAGCGACAAAGTCCCATTCTAGGTATGGAGAAGTTTTAGACCCAAACAGAATACAAGCGACAAAGTCCCATTCTAACCTGTGGGGAAGTTTACACCAATCAGAATCCACGGCGGGACTGTTTCAAAATACAGTTAAAAAAAGCTAAACTCAGCTGATTGGCTTACATACCCGGGGCTTGGCTATCTCAGCCAATCAAAATAGGAGCGACAAAGTCTCATTCTAGGCTATGGAGAAGTTTAGACCAATCAGAATCCACGGCGGGACTGTTCAAAATACAGTAAAATGCTAAAAACAGCTGATTGGCTGAGATAACGGGGGCCTTGCTATCTCAGCCAATCAGGGAAAAGGAGCGACAAAAATCCCATTTAGGCTATGGAGAAGTTTAGACCAAACAGAATACGAGCGACAAAGTCCCCTTCTAGCCTATGGGAAAGTTTACAAACCCAATCAGAATCCACGGCGGGACTCTTCAAAATACAGTAAAAAGGCTGCAACGAGTGATTGGGTGAGCTAGCGGGGGCTCACCTAGCTCAGCCCCAATCACAGCGGAGCTACTTTTCATAGAGTTCTATGGGGAAAAACAAATGCCCAGCGACCTCGGTTTGTGATTGGCTAAATTTTAAAAGAGGCGCCGTAATTTGGACCAATGGGAGAGCGAGCGACGCTCCTAGGGTTTTCTAATGCAATTGGTATAAAAGTGTACATGGCTGAAATCAAATTATAACCTACAGAAGTTGTGCCGATGTGTATATACAACAAATACTAATATGTGGCTAACGAAGAAAAAAAAAAGTCCATAAAATCATTTATTTCTTTATTTTCGTTAGCCAAGGATCAATAGTATGGGTGCATCGAAAATAAAAGAAATAAGCATGAATTTTCTTGATTTCAAAAATTTTTATTTCGTTAGCCACATATTAGTATTCTTTTATATACACATCGGCACAACTTCTGTAGTGTTTTAATTTGATTTCAGCCATGTACAGTTTTATACCAGATTGCATTAGAAAACCCATAGGAGCGTCGCTCGCTCTCCCATTGGTCCAAATTACGGCGCCCTCTTTTAAATTTCGATTCCCCATAGAACTCTATGAGAAAGCAACTCGCGCTCTGATTGGCTAAGCTGGACGAGCGCCCGCTGCTTCAACCCAAAAAAGCTCGTTTCTGCCTTTTTACTGTATTTTGAAAATGTCCCGCCTTTGAATATGATTGGTCCATTTTTCTCCCATGGAATAGAATGGGCCACTGTCGCTTTCCTATTCTGATTTGTCAATTTCCTCCCGCGGATCTAATGGGACATTGTCGCTCCTATTCTGATTGGCTGTTTATGGACCAATGAGAATAGCTTTACAAAATTTTAATTTTTGTCTTTCCCGGCAATTCTCTCTATGGCAAATTCCCTATGTAGCGCCGGTCTCGGCGACAAACGCGTTGTTCGGGTTTTAACTGCTTTAATTTTAAAGAAGTGTGCTGGTCTTTATCTTGAGAATGTTTTACACTGTATAAAAATAATTTGTTGTTAAATACTTCATGCCCGGGGGCGCCCGAGCGCTGTGGGATTTGAGTGCGCTCATCTCCCATAGAGTATAATGGGAGAAGTAGCTCGCGCTCTGATTGGCTGGATAGCCAAGCCCCTTTCTAGCTCAGCCAATAAGCTTTTTTTCTGTCTTTTTACTGTATTTTGAATTATCCCGCTGGATTCTGATTGGGCTAACACTTCTCCATAGGCTAGAATGGGACTTTGTCGCTCCTATTCTGAATTGGCTGAGCTAGCCGAGACCCCGCTAGCTCGCCAATCAGCTCTTTTCAGCATTTTACTGTATTTTGAATTATCCCGCCGGGGATTTTGATTGGTCAAATTTTTCCCCATAGCTTTAATGTTTCACTGTCGCTCTGATTCTGATTGCCGGCTTTCGCCGACCAATGAGAATAGGTTTCAGATTTTGATAGTGTCTTTCCCGGCAATTTGCAATAACATTATTTTTTTGATATTGCGCCGTTCTAGAGTTTGGAAAAGTGATGTTTTTTTTTATTTATGTGTATTTTTTACGTTCAAACTCTTTTCTGACAAAAGTTTTCCCCCTTTATAAAGGCGATTTTTTTCCCATTCATACTCTGCTGCAGGAGCGGAGCGCGAGATTTCTGTCGCGATCTTCGATCTGTTCCTCGCATGTTCCGTTCTTGCTTCACTTCGCCTCGCCGGAGCATTTCGACAAGTCTGCTTGTCGGAGCGGAGGCCGACACTTCGTCGCGTCTTCGATCCGCTTTCGCATGTTCGGATCCTGTTTCACTTCGCCTCTGCTGGAGGATTTAGACCAAAAAAAACCCGGTCTGCTTGTCGGAGCTGCCGAGCGCCGCGATTTGGCGAGCCGCGATGGTACATGCCTCGGACTATACGAGCGCGCCGCGTCCCGCCCCGGAACGCCTACACCGCGCCCCACCGCGCCCACTGCCCGCCACTTTCCCGCCCCTTCATGCGGACCGCAGCCGAAAGTGGCGAACGCTGCGTCCGACAGCGGGATTCGGGCTGGGAGGCGCAGTGTACGCCAGAAAACAGGCGTAAAGCCCGTTCATACATGTCGCCCTTTATGTGTATTTACAAATTAGACATGCAATTTCTTTCATGCCCAATTTCCCCCCTCCGCTACTCAAATCCCCCCTCCACCGATTCCTTGTGGGAAATAGTCACCACATTAAAGGTCTTTCAGCAACTTACTCGACACTGAAAAGTTGATTACAAAAATAAACCTGACTATATCCGCCCTACTCCAAAATCCTGCTCCAAATCATATAAACCTACATATCACAGAGCTCTGGTTCACTGCCTCTGTTATATCCTGCTCTCAGATAGGGTAGCATAAACCACCTGACAGGTTCACCTTTAAGGTCTATTCAGGCCTGGTGTTTAAGGGATTCAATTACCCTGTTTATCCAAAAATAAGCCCCCCCCCCCAAAAAAAAAATAAGCCCCAGCTTGATTTTTAGGATTTTTGAAGTAGGCTTTAAATATAAGCCCTACTCCAAAAATAAGCCCTAGTTCGTCAGCGCCTCCAGCGCTAGGTTATGTCACGTGACGCTAGGTTATGCCACTAACATCATGGAGACATAATCTGGAGGCACTGTAATAGACATAATGCAGCTTCAAAATTGTCCTACTGCTTCCTCCCACCATGGCAGTGTAAAATCTGCGCCCCTGCTCCTGTGTCCTGTGTCCCGCCTCCTGAGTGTTGTCACCTGGTGCCTGCCTTCTGGGTCCCACCATCCCGGCCGCGACTGCACTATGATGTTTGGGTGGTTGCTGCTCCCAAGTCCCGCCTTCGGAATGCTGCCTACTGATTCTGCCTCCTGGCCGCTACTGCGCTATGGTGTGGGCTTGACTGCCACTTCCGGGTTCCCACTCCTGCCTCCCGAGGGCATCTTCTTGGACCCTGCCTTCTGGCCGGCCCTGCTCACTTCTGCAGAAGCAGCCATATGTGACGTCACAACCACTGTTCAGAGTCCCGCTCCAGACTCCGGCCTCCTGAACCTTCCGGCCACATAGAGCTGGGTTTGGAGAGTTCTGCTGTTTTTCAAAAATGTGATTCCATGATTATATAATATTTGAATAAATGTTGATTTTTGGTTCAAGCATAAATGTGTGATTGTTGTTCATGGGAAAAAAAAAAAAGCCCTAGCCCAAAAATAAGCCCTATCCCTTTTTTTTGTAAACAAAAATAATATAAGACCCTGTCTTATTTTTGGAAAAAAAAAACGGTATTTAAAAAATACCTTACACATACTTTACAATTGTTATTTGTAGTTTAGACACTTCTTGCACACTATAGACCACATGCATGCAACGTGTGCATTTCTGTTTGTCATAAACTTCAGTTTCCACCATGATGCATCTTATGGTTTCAACCGTGTTCCCAGCATCTGTACATTGTAGGATTTTAATACATGATCTGACTAATCATTGGAAAACTTTCTAGAAGAGTCTAATGAAGGCTTCTGTAGCTGCCATGTTACTGCTCCTACTACATCCTGACATAGTACACTTAGTACACCCTTCTGCATTATATATAGTGGATTGCAAAAGTATTCATACTCCTTGAATTGTTCCTCATTTTTAAATGTTACAGCTACAAACTTGTATTTTATTAATATTTTATTGATATATATAGTGCTCGAGAAAGTAGAAAGTATTTGTGAACTGTAAAGAAAATATGTTCTTTTTCATATTCTTGCAAAATAAAAACTAAAAAAGTGTCGGATATGAAATCACCCTTTAAAATTGCTTTAAAAATAAATTGAATTTTTGTAAACAGAGTACACCTGTATGTCATTTATTCTCAATATAACTACAACTGTTTTGTGAAGCCTTAGTGCTTTCACATGGTGTGTTTTTGGTGCGTATTTTTTTTTTGTGCAGAAGTGCACAGCAATTAATGTTGTACATTTCAGCAAAAAGAAAAAAAAAAAAAATGGGCTGTGTGAAAGCAGCCTTAGAGTTTTGTTAGAGAACAGTAGTGGACGAGCAGCATTATGAAAACCAGACCAACTCAGGGATAAAGTTGTGGCAAAGTCTATTGGATGGAGTTTGTCTCTACTGCTAAACTACCAATACATGACCTTCCACTTATATTGACAGCCCAGACAAGGAGAGAAAAATTAGAGAAGCACCCAAGAAGTCCAGGGTCATCTGGAGAAGCTGCAGAGCCAAGCTCGGGGAGTACCCCACAAACTGCTTTTTGGGAAGTGACATGGAGAAAGCCATTTTGAAAAACCAAAAAGAAGCCCCGTTTGCAAAAAAAGCATGTTGGAAGGAAAGCATGTGAAAAAGTTGCTTTGTCAGATGAGCCAAAATTAAATGAACTGCAGCACATGGTAGACCAATAAAAAGGGGTTTAACAAAGCAATTTTATCAGAAATAAGTTTTCCCATGGTCCCCCAGAGAAGTTGGTGATTGCTCAGCTCCTATCCAGAGACGTTTTTTAAAAATTTGACGCTGCATTGCTCCCAGAGGTTAAAGGGGGGGGGGAATAAGCTCGGTGCTCAGCCCTTTAATGCATCAAATTGATCTGCATGGTGTATCCAAAAGGGAAAGCCCTTTTAAGGGAATCTGTCGGCAATTTTTTTTTTTTTTTATTTTTTAATCAAGCCCTGACCTTTTTTTTCCTCTCAGCGTTTTTTTTCCTGATTGTATTTTTCTCAAATTACCCCTCTAATATGATTGGGGGGGGAAGACTTCTTGTTGGATGTTTTAAACAGCAGTAGAGATTTTGCTTTACGCGTTTTCATGGGGAGTGAAGCATAGAGATTTTTTTGTAAATTTAAAAAAGGGGGACGGTGCCACGCCCCGGCCCTTCCCTAACCCTCCCTTCCGGTAAAGTGAAGGTGGCCCCCCCCCTTGGCTGTCTAGTAATTGGGTTTCCCCTGCCCCTTTAATGAATAAGCTGTTGTAATCCCCCTTTGATGATAATTAATATCAAAAGGATTATTAAGCCCCCCCACCCCTATTCGGGCATAACGCAGGTAAACATCATTAAATATCAAAAAGGACATATTAAGAGAGAGTCGGGGGCTGCTAGCCCCGCAGCAGTGTGTGGTGTGAGATCAGACAGCTGCTTTGTCTGTGTATCATTCCCGCCATAAAAGTCCCATTTTAATTTCAGTGTGATGTAGGTTAGAGATTGGAAATATTAAAAATTCAGTGACAATGCTGTTGGGTTTTAAAAAACTTTATTGAAAATGTTTTTTTTGATACCATTGAACTTTTATTTTTCAATTTATTTAGCAACAGGTGTGGAAAAAATAGACAATAACGCAGCTGTTGGTCTGTGTACGTTATAACTTTTAAAAACCCAGAGGACAGGTGTGTTAAAAGGGGCGGGGTCGTGGGAGTAGTTTTATTCATTAACACCAACTGTTTTTAAAAGGGGGGTCTGGAAGAGTTGTAACTTTAAAAACAGAGTCAGGTGTTATTAAAGGTCGTGGGTTCTCGCTGTATAAATTGTTTTTATATTATTTTTTAAATTTCTTATAATATTTGATGAAAAAAATGATAATTTCTAGTAAATTAGTTTTTTATTATTTCTTGTTATCATGATTTATTGACCATTCTATGGAAACATTTATTAGTTTGAATAAAATTTATTATACAGTCTGTGTTAAAAATCAGCAGTAATTTTTTGTTTTTTTAATGGCCCTTTTAGAGTACAGTTACAAAATTTAAAAAGATTTTATAGTGTAATTTGATGTCAAGATTATGTTATGTGCCCTGTATGGAATTTATTTTTAGTTTGATTTTATATTTATTATCGTTGATAGATATAAAATGATTATTTATTGCTTTTTATTATAGGTAACGTTTCAATATTAAAGAAATACAAAAATTACATACAAAAACATACATACTAAACAGAGACAGTCTCAGAACACAGCATGTTACAAATTAAAGAATACACTTTTATTATGTTTGTTTAACCCTTTTAGGAATCATATATAGTTTTTTACAATTTTATTTTATAGCCTGATGAAAGTAATTTTTTTCATCCTAATTTTACCCTGAAATTTCAATATTTTTATGGTCGAGACCATAAATTTTCATGGGATTATTTATGGCGGTTTTTTCGGGGTCACGCCCGTCATTTTGGAAAAACCACTCAAAAAACAGGAATTAAGTGTTCCCCACAATTGTTATGTATTGAAATTATCAAAAATTTTAAAAATTTAAAATTTATTATGTATGATATGATAATTTTGTTTTTTTTATGTTTTATAGTATGTTATAGTATGTGAATTTTTTTTTATGGTATATTAGTTTGATGAACTGTTGGAATTTTATTATATAGTTTGATATAATATTTATTATACGCCCGATAGAAAATTAATGATGTTATTTAATTGTTTTTATTATAAAGTACAGTTACAATTTAAAGAACTAAAATATGTATAATCTACTGGAAGGACGTCTCAGATAACAGTAATGTTTTAATATTAAAGAACTACAATTTATTATGTTATGGTGACCATTACTATGGAATCATCATATAGTTTGATATAATATTTATTATACATCCTGATAGAATATAATGATGATTATTCTAATTGCTTTTTATTATAGAGTACACGTTACAATATTAAAGAACTACACTTTTCACAGAAGTAATCAGCACCAATATTGTTATAAGTTATTTATTATTATCGAGTTTATTTCAGTATCTTGCAGTCATGTTGTGTTCTTATGACAGCCAACGATTTTATCCACGACGACAAAGGTGATAGATAGAAAGGATAAATTTGAATGCTAGATGATGATGATATGATTTGCCACAGTCTTGTTGTCAGTGGCTAAATTTATATCAGAGTGACAGGAGCAGGTGCTGGTGGGACTGCCAGACACTTTTTCAAGGGAAACTCCTTCTTACAGGTCATCGTGAGGGGAAAAAGCATGTTCTAGTAAAAATTTAGAGTGGGTGCCCCAACCTTCACAGGGTTTTTTTTCAAAGCAAGTGGTTGATGGGTTTGGCTTTTGACCAAAGGGTTATTTATTTATTTTTTTTTATTTTTTTGTATCAGGTAGTCAGCAAGACCTTCAGCAGGTGCTGTAGGTGGCAACTTCCTGGAGAAGCAGGGCACTGGTAAGTTTTTTTTGTTTAGAAGTTAAAGAAGAAGAAGATAAAAAAAAATTAGTCTCACGATTGATCCGGGCCTTGATGCTTACGGAACAGGCTTCTTTGATAGTTGCCTAAATATATGACTATATATCTAGCAAAGCTGAATTTGTCATTGAACCACTTTTTGCTTACTATAATGACAGCATGAGCCCCAAACCTGCATGACCCCCAGATTAAAAAGTACTGTAAAAAGGAGTCTTTCAATCACCATTTTAGTTGAACTGGACATTGACAATATCTGTCTGTAAGCTGAATGGAACATTAAACTTGTCTGACCCTACAGATTCAAAAAGTTGCCGGGAAACGGATCTTTCAACCACCATTTTAGTTTCACTGGACATTGACTATACCTGTCCTGGGCTACAGCAGCGCCCAAACTTGCATGAGACCCCCAGATAAAAAGTGCCAGGAAAAGGAGTTTTGAACCCCATTTTTTAGTTGAAACTGGACATTAACTATAAATTTGCCTGTACCGCAGATGACATTAAACCTGTCTGACACACAGAATTAAAAAGTGCCAGGAGGAAAAGGAGTCTTTCAACCACCCATTTTAGTTGAACTGGGAATTGCTATACGTGTCTGGACCGCAGTATGAACATTCAACCTGTCTGCCCCAAATTAAAAAGTGCCGGGTAAAAGAGTCTTTGAACCACCATTTTAGTTGAAATGGACATTAATTATAATCTGTCCTGTACCGCAGATATGACCATTTAAAACTTGTATCTGACCACAAGATTTAAACGTGCCGGAAAAGGAGTCATGCAAAACCATTTTAGTTTCACTGGGACATATACTGTCCCTGTCCTGGGTAGCGCATTGCCCCTCCGTATGAGTGGCGACCATTGAGCTTAATTGGAAAATACTTGGTGGTTACCGCTCCTGTTCCACCCAGGTGTCCTTTTTATTGGCATTCTTTTTTTATTTCTACTCCAACGTGCTGAAGGAAAATTGTCTCTGTACTTTGTTTCTGTCCGTGCTCCATACTCCATGTCTCTGAATAACCTACACTGGTCACGTTTTCCTGTACCTCCCTTGTACAATTCAGAGGAATTTTTTGTTTACCAGCTCTTTTGTAATGAAAGTTTTTTAGTAGTTTAATTTCTAGAAAACACATTTTTATAATAGGATGGTAATCCACCATGTCTTTGTTTCTTCTTTTTTTAATGTGTATTTAAATGGGCTCGTCTCAATACAGGGATTGATAGCAATGTTAAAGATCTTTGCAAAAAAAACAAGTCATTTTGCAATATGTGTCCGATTAAACAGTGTCTATTTTTTCCTGATTTCTGACAGCCACCATACCCTTGTGCCACTCTGACAATTGATGAAGAACAAATGTCTGTTAGAAACAACATTTTTTTTATAATAGGACCTGTAGTATAGCTGCATTTCAAAGCAAAATGCCCCCAAAAATTCAAAGCATGACCCTTGAGCCACTTTGGACAATTGTGAAGAACAAATGTCTGTTAGAAACAACATTTTTTTTTATAATAGGACCTGTAGTATAGCTGAATTTCAGCAAAATGCCCCCAAAAATTCAAGCATGACCTTGAGCACTTTGGACATGTGAAGAACAAATGTCGTTAGAAACAACTTTTTTTATAATAGGACCTGTATATGCTGCATTTCAAGCAAATCCCAAAAATTAAAAATCCTGCCCTTTAAATGTGAGGGAAATGCCACTTAGAAGCCACATTTCTGTTTCCAAAGGAACATGATTATTGCTGTATCTCACAGCAACATGCCCCCAAAAAATTATAAATATGACTTCTCAGCCACTGTTAAAAATTGTGAGGGAGAAATGCCACTTAAAAGCCACATTTCTTCGTTCAAAGGACCATGATTATTGCTGTATCTCACAGCACATGACCCCAAAAAAATATAAATATGACTTCTCAGCCACTATTAAAAATTGTGAGGAGAAAATGCCACTTAAAAGCCACATTTCTGTTCCAAAGGACCATAATTATAGCTGTATCTCACAGCAACATGACTCAAAACCATTGACAATGCGTAAACTTCTAAAGATAAAGTGAGTAAATGAAATACGGTATTGTCATGAAACCTTGCTGTCTTTTACAGTCTCTGATAGCAAAACCAGCAAAATTTAACTCGTTGGGAAAAGAGAATAAAACTGCAGTAGAAGAAATGATCATTTAAAAAAAAAAGTTTTCAAAGAGGACATTTCTGTTTGAAGAGGCATGTGTAGTAGACTGGCAACTACGGGGGGACTCGCAATTTGGGGCCACAACATCATCAGGAGAATCATGCCTGATTCTTCTTGATGAACGTCAAAAGATCCACATTATCTGTGGAAAAGCCGGATGCGTTTGTCCTGTAATGACTCCTCCGGCTGTGCTGAAGGTCCGCTCAGATATGACGTGGCTGCTGGGCAGGACAACACTCATGGAGTGACGAGCCAGGCGGGCCATTCGTTCCATTTTGGATACCCAGAAGTTATTGGGTTCCGAACACATACAAAAAAATCGGTTTTTGTTGAGACGCAGATAGGACGTGCACCATGATCTTATGCTGGTCTCTGTGTGTTGGATGTGTGCCCTGCTTTGCATCGTTGGGTGAGGTGGTAACAAAAGA
The DNA here is from genome assembly GCA_025379985.1 of Phyllomedusa bahiana. Lineage (NCBI taxonomy): Eukaryota > Metazoa > Chordata > Amphibia > Anura > Hylidae > Phyllomedusa > Phyllomedusa bahiana. Next base: position 22,771 of record JAODAL010025747.1, on the reverse strand, counting down.
TTGCCAGAGGTCACCATTAGGCTTCTGCCACCTTGCCTGCTGCTGCCGGCTGCTGCCGTGCGCCTACTTTTGGCACTATACTGCGGTCACGTCGCTGATGTTGTTCCACCGTGACATTTGGGGAACGTGAAGCAGACTCAACAGCTGTCTCCAGTTGACTCACTCAGCATGGTCTCCATTTCCTGGAAGGAAAGTGCTGAGTTTTGTTTTTGTACCGGGGTCCAGGAGGGTGGCCACCCAGTAACCTGTTGTTCATTTTGATGGCCTCTATAATGCGGAGGATCATGTTTGGAGGGAAATGGAGCATCCAAGGCACTCATGTGAGAGATGGGAGCCTCGATTTCCAAGCCTCGGGTCGAGGGGCACTTAGCAAACTGATCATCCTCATCTTCTCCTCCGCCTCAAATTGCGCCAAACCCTCTTTCCAAGGCAGGGACGTCGGTAACGTCGGTTGGTCTAGGAATACCTCCTCCTCCTCCTCCTCCACCGCTGCTCGGCACAGCTTCAACAAGGCCTGACTTGCCTGAGATGATGCACCTGAGAGCTGATGCGCCACCATGCACTAGCTTGGATCCCGAACATGCACTAATGAAGACCGATGAAATTGTGGAAAACTGTCGGGCCTTGGGATTTGATGGAGAGAAAAGCGCCGTGTCCGCATTGTGTCCGTGTTTCCTCCTCCGTCGCTGGCAGGACGTTGTTTCTGAGTGTCCAACGATCGTTCCAGGATAAGATCACCCCACAATACTCATGCTGACAAGGGCATTGTCCGCAATGGAACATTTTAGGGCCTCTTCAAAACTGGCAAGGATGGTGCAGAGGCTCTTTCACATGCCTCCATCTCGGTGGCTCACACCCCGAGGTCCGGCACCGCTGCTTGTCAGGCCATGTTTCACTTTCGTACTGCGTAATGGCATTGCGCTGCTGCCTGCTGCCACAATCGCTGGAGCATGTGGAGGGTGGAATTCCAGCGTGTTGCCACGTCAACAATGATACGGTTGATGGGGAGGCCGGGCTGATGCTGCAACTCGAACTTCGAGCCTTCCTCAGCAGACAGTCCAGACCCGGGTAGCTCTTTAGAAATTTCTGGACGAACATGGTTCATGACCATGTGCCAGGCAAGGGATGTGCTCCAGCCTTCCGTTCATTATGGGGCGGCCAGCAGATTTCGCCCTGTTATCGCACACCACCTTGGCTGGCACAGGTTCTTGCACCAGGCCAGCGCTCGGTCTCGTTGCGGAGAGCCGGCCACAGCTCCTCGGGAACTGTGTAATGCGGACGGTTCCAAGACAGAATTAATTCAAACGGCCTGGTTTTCTGGGCCAGTGATGCACAGAGGACTTTGGGGGAAAGAACCCTGCTCCATCCTGCGGTTTTTTTTGAAGAGCGTGTGCCGAGGCTGAGAGCCACCTCACCCCCAGAGACATCCACAGCTCACAAGTGAGCTGTCACAGAGATATAGCCGGCCATGGCCGTGCTTACTAGTCCTGTGTCGGGTGGTCCAGATGGACTTTTCAGGCCCAGAAGCTGAACAAACGCGTTGAAATTTTAGATGAACGAGGCTGGACAGGGCAGGGTCGGATTTTCTGCAAAGAAATGCACTTGCTCGGCATCTGGTATTGGGGGCAGGCAAGGGATGAGTGGCGGAACCCATCTGTGTCCAACCAGCGAAAGGGCAACATTTAAGGCCATAAGCCCTGGCAATGCGACATTCAGGCTTTTGGCTTTGGGGATGGTTTGGGTTGTTAAAGTGTTTCTTCTGCTCCCAAACTGGGAAAGACAGAAGGCTGCTGTGGTGCTAGACTGGCCGTTTTATACGGGCGTGAGGTCGTTCCAAACTGGCGGGAAGGAGAAGGGGTAGGAATGGGTCTATGGTGGTGTGCTGGTGCTGGTGGGAGGCTTGAAGCGAGGCTGATCCCTGATCAGACTCTGCGGAGACATGGGCAGCTGAGGAACGCTTGGTGGGTGGCGGAGGAGGAGGAGGCGGAAGACAGAGGGTGTGGACAGTGGTTGGAGGCCCGGCGTCGGTTTGGCCATTTTTGGCCAAGTGTTGTTCCATTTCAACTCATGCATTCGTGCATGTGACTTAGACATGTTGTGTTGGTGGTTAACACCTAAGGTTTCTTGCCTACTTATCGTTTACGGCATAAGGCGGCATATGTCATCGCTGGGTGAATCAGAGGCTTGGTCAAAGAAGGCCCAGGCTTGAGAGCTCCTGGACCTTTTGACGTCGAATAAGCGAGGGAGCGGGGTTTGCGCTGACCATTGTGGCGGAATTATATCAGTGGACTTCTGCGACCGCCCTCTCCCCTTTTTGAGGCGGACCCGTATGACACGTACACATTGTCTTCTCTCGTCCAGTGATGAAGCGTCGCAAGCAATTCTGCTGAAAAGACCACGTTTGGATCCGCAAATGTCGGGATTTTTCATCAACACAGGTGATTTCGTCGTCCTGACAATCTGCATCCAGGAGCTGCGGGCTACAATCAAGAGGGACTGCAAGGCGTTGCCGGATCCGCCCAGGATTTTTGCAGATAGACCGGGCTTCCTTCTCCTCTTGATGGCACAGTCCTAGGTTGTCAGAAGCAGAGAAAAAATCATCTTCTTTGGCCTCTTGATCTTTTAACATGCCTTTGACCCAACCGCATTTTGTCATCAAAGAGGTCTCAGAAAATGGATTATCCACAGTGGTGGGTACACGAGTTTACATTTGGGCTGCTCAGTTGGACGGATGCTGGTGATGCTGATGAGCATTTGTGGCCGTTTCGTTTATGTTTTTGGGGGGGGGGGGGGAAACCTGGGAGGAGAGGAGGTAAGTCTGCTGGGATGAGGTTGCATTAACCACGAAGGACAGATTGGCGACGCTGTTCGTTATGAGATTCACAGGGCCCTGACCAGCGATGACAGGCTCAGACGGTCCTGCAACTGGACGATGTGGCATGCGTGTTGTCCCAGCACTGGAAGGAGAAAATTCTCTGTCCCTCTACCCCCATGTCCTACCCCCTCTTTGCTCGTTTTTCCACCTGAATTTCAATCCTTGTTCAGAAATATAAAAATTTTTGAAAAGGTATGGAAAGATTTTTGGGAAATTTTTCTTATTAAAAAGAGGGAATTCCCCAGCATTTCTAAATTCCCTAAACCCAAAACAAAATTGTGGATTCAAATATAACTGCAAAGTAGAAATCTTTTCAAAAAAGCTGGCCTGCCCCAAAGTAAAAAAAACACGTTTTCGGGAAATGTATTCGTTTAATAAAAAGGTTTTTGGCCCCTTTTTCAATTCACCTGGGGGACTATAAAATTGTTTGTATTCAAATTTAGTGAAAAAGGGCCCCCTTTGAACAAGCGTAGTGCCCCAAAAGGGTAAAACCCACGTATCTGTTATGTATTTGGTTTAATAAGATTTTTTTGGACCTTTCAATTCACTGTGGGTTATAAAATTGCGGGATTCAGTTTTAAAGTGAAAGGGCTCCCTAAATGAAAAAAAGCTGTAGTGCGCCAAAGCCCAAAAAACACGTATCTGTTTTGTTTTCGTTAAATTACAAGATATTTTTTGCCCCTTTCAATTCACCTGTGGTGACTTTTAAAATTGCTGGATTCAATTTTAAGTGCAAGGTGGATATATCAAAAAAGGTGGAATGGGCAAATTGAAAAAGAACACCTATCTGAAATGTATACTGATAATAAAAGTGGAGTTTTGCACCTAACAAAGAGACCTGCAGTTTCTAGAAAAGATGTGTATCCTATAAGTTCAGGCTGCCCAATATCCAGGAAATATTTCAATAGAAAACTGTTAATGATAAAGATATTTCAGTGCATAGTCTACAATCAGTATAGGTGAACTTTATCCAGTAGTCTTTATAGAGCTTGTCTGTGTTTGCCCGCCCCCCCCCCCCCCCGCTCCACCTGTGACTTTACAGCGGGTAGATGCTCCTTTAAAATTTCTCTACCTAACTATATTAAAAACTTCCAATCTCTAATCTAACTAAATTGTATCGATCACAGCTTATAGTAGAGGTTTCTCTGTGAAGAAATAGAATTATTTCACTGAGCTGTTTGGACACAAAGCAGAGCGCACGTCCTTCTGCTCTGAGACGTGAGAGACACTGAGGTGAACAGGAAACGCTTTTTCTATGTAAAACGAGGTCATGTGATTTTTTCCCGCCAAAACGCAACCATACACATCCCAGTCATGACGTCGCACACACATTCACCCTGCTCTATTCTGTAAGCTGATTTGTGGCCGCCAAAATGACAGGAAGCGCCGAAAATGAGCGATTTAATGGATGATGCACAGATTTTAACCTAAATTATCGCATGATCTAAAATTTCGATCAACATAAAAAACTGTGCCGATTTCAACTTTGTCGATAATAATCGCTCAACACTACAGAGAACACATCATTTTTACCGAAGAATAAACCCCGTAAAAACAAACCTCCCGCAAACATGGCGCAAGAACGTTTTTTTTTTACTTTTGCCCCACTTAGAATTTTTTGCCGTTCTATTTATATTCTATAGTAATATGAATAATACCACTAGAAAGTACAACTTGTCCCGCAAAATAAAAGCCCTCATATGTCTAAGTAGGTGGAAAAATAAAAAAGTTATGGCTTTCAGAAGGCAAAGAGCAAAAAAATTTAGAGCCATATTATTATGACTGTCCGTCAGGAAGGGGTTAATAGAGCTGCAGTTTAGAGCACAGTCACTGCAAAATATATTTGAGCTATACAGCTATCGAAGGCTGTACGGCCAACTTTGGTCTACTGTCTCAAGATAATGTTTCCAGTAGGTGCAGCACAAGAGAAGTCCTGCATATGATGATTTTGAAGAGATTAGTAGCAGAGATTGGGCTAGGGTTAGGGTTGATGGAGTGAGGGTTAGTAGGTTTAGTTTTTTGGTTTTTGGTATAGGGTGAAGGTTAATGGGGTAAGTGTTTGTCTTAATAGAATTAGTTTTAGGGTTAGGGTCAGGAGTTAGGGTTGGAGTTTGGGTTGGGATAGGGTTAGCTTCATATTTCAGTATTAATTTTATGTTGTGAGTAAAATTAAAGCATGATGCTCATCTCTTTCCAGATTGTGGCGAAGAAGTATCGGAACTATGAAAGTCCAGCAGAGATGACGGGGTTGTGGAGATACCTGAAGAATGCTTATGCCAGAGATGAATTTACCAATACATGCGCTGCGGACAAAGAGACAGAGCTGGCCTATGCTGATGTAGCAAAGAGGCTCACCAAGTCCTAACAGCTGACAAAATGCCACCAAATATAGTCTTCTCTTTCACAAAGACTACTCTCTTGGTTGCCTTAGGATGGACTTCTCCTGTTTGACCACCATATCATTATCTCAGCTTCCAGACACACCGCCATTACACCTATCATTCAGCATGGCGATACAAATTATACTTTCCAAGGAAATTCCTCATGCAATTTGCTTCAATCAAATTGCTTCATAAAATTACTGACAATGATTTCAAAATCCACCACCCATAATTTCCATCCTAGATTGAAGGCAATACCCGCTTTCCTATACAGTATAAAGTATTTTTGTAATGTAAGCTCACTCCTTAGAAGGTGATTTATAAAATGTATTATAGCCTAGTAAATTGTATTATATATATATATATATGATTCAGTGCTACTCTTTACATCTATTGCTAGAGTATTGATTGTAGAGTATTCTGCAATTCCATCAGAGTGGTCTATATCTTGTTTTATTACTTGGTTTTGGAATTTTTTTGCAAGACCTTCTGACGTAGACAAGGCTTGTAGAATCAATTTGTAGGCATTTAGGGCCTTATGTACGAAAACTGTCTAGGTCTAAGACTTTCTTTGTTGCCCATAGCAACCAATTAGCACTCCCCTTTCATTTCATGTCGTGCTCTGAAAAAAATTAAGCTCATATTAGTCGTTATGGGCAACAAAGAAAGTCTTAGATCTAGACCGTTTTCATACATGAGGCCATAATTAACTTTTTTTTTATATGGAAAAAAAAGGTTTTGTGCCTTCTTGGTTAAATTGCAGTATATGAGCACCTAATAAATTCAGTTTCAAATATTGTAGTTCTTATTTTATTCATTCAGCTGACACTGGTATTACAGATGTCACATAATGTCACAGGCAGGGGCGTTGCTAGGGTCCCAAAACATCCGGGGCCCGGGCCCTGTGTTGTGTTTTGCTCAGAAGGGCGGGGTTCACACGGCATTTTTTACGCCCCATGAACCGCGGCATGTGTTTTTACAGAGAAAACTGTGGCCAGCGGGTCCCTCTGAAGCTCTCACTGATATTTATTCTCCCAAGAACAGGTAATCGTTGCTCTCAGTGACATCTATGAGTTACCATAATGTTGGCCTGTACTTCGGGTGTATTGAAGTGCAATTACCCGCCAAAGTACGGCCAACATTATGTTATGTGAACATACACAGCGTATTTGTGAGGCATAACTGTGCTTTTAATGCGGCCAAAGTTCGCCCACAAATACAGTAAAATCATAGTGATGAGGGCTAGGATTAGCTGCTGTTTTCCCTGCACATAGAACCCGCCCGTAAAAATAAGTGACCTGCCGGTTCTTTCAGGGGGAGAGTGAAAATGGATGGGAGGTGGCCGGAGCGCTGCTGAAATTACGCACTGGAGAGCACGTACTTTCAACAGCAGGCATATAGCGGTGCGCACAGGTCCGTGCCACTATATGCTGTGTGAACATACCCTTAGGGCAGTACACCGTGTGTTTTGGAAGTACATGCTGTTCAGCGCGTACTTCCAAGCACAGGGGGGCCGGTCCATTCACCTCCACTATCAGAGCCGCGAAGAAGTGACGTCACTTCTCTCCCCCGGTGTACAATATATGTGTATTGTACGCACGGGAGAGATGAGATGTAATTCATAGCTCTCTGTGAGAACTATGAATTACAGTAATTGTGGCGCGCATGTCGGGCGTATTGAAGCGCAAATACGCCACGAAATGCGCCCCATGGTTTACGCAGTGTGAACATACCCTTAGTCTGGCTGCAGCAGCTAAAATCATACGCAACCCTGACAAATGACAAGTATAAAAAATTATATTCAAATATGATTTGTCATCAGGTTGTAGTTTACATGTCTAAGGGTATGTTCACATGGCGTAATTGCGGTAATCCATAGTTCTCATAGAGAACTATGGATTACACGTCCTCCCCCCATGCGTACAATACGATCGTATTGTATGCATAGGGAGATAAGTGACATGTCAATGCATGTCTATGGGGCCGGTGGGCTGTTGCCCCCTCCTCCCCCCGTGCTTCGAGAAGACGTGCTGATCAGCGCGAGCTCCTGAAGCACACAGTGTATTGCGGCGCGTACCGTACACGTCACAATACACCGTGTGAACATAGCCTAAGGGACACACAGGCAGGATTATGTTTTACTGATGTGAATGAGGTGATATTGTGGATATGTGTGTATACACCAATATACATACACATATACACAGTACATACACAGAGACATACATACACAGAGACATATATTCAAACATACATACACACATACAATGCATACATACACACACACACGTATACACATATAAACATACACACAGACATCTATACAAACACATACACACATGTATACACATAAATACAATACATACACATTTGCATACACACATGCATACACATACATTCAGTACAGTTCACATTCAGGAACATTATTTTGTCTCCCCCTTATTACACTACTTAGAATTATTGTTCTGCACTGAGGCTCCTCACTCACTTCTTGCTGGTCTGGTCCTGAGATAGGAGCACAGCAGGGGGTGAAAACCTCTCACGGCTGGACAGCACCCTGCTTCCAGACTCCCTTCACAGTGTGAGCAGCTGGTGCCCCCTCCTCCCTCCTGTGCTCCCGTCATCCCGGGCAGTCGCCCTCCCCCTCCCTGCCTGCACATAGCTGCTGCTGCTCTGAACTGTTAGTGCATCCAGGGGACACACACACAGTGGAACAGCTTGTCGGCTCTACAGGTCATAGCAATGACCTGGAACCGGACGTTCTGAGACTCGGGGCACAGGGAGTCTGGTCCGGGGCTTGTGCCCCGAACAAACCTACCTAGCGACGCCCCTGGCCACAGGTAAGAGTAGAAGGGAACTGTTACATTGCATTAGGACTCCTGAGGTACAGCTTGGTGCCTCTGTGGTCAAAAAATGATCCAATACAAACTATGACATTATAAGGCTAGGTTCAAACGGCTTATTTGCGGGGCGTAATCATGCCCCACAATAGCGCCGCGGGGGCGGGAGGGGGGGGGGGGGGCGGCACCTCGCCGGCCCATATACTATCATTACTAGTGGCGCGTATACGGCGCTAGAAACTGACATGTCACTTATCTCCCCCCGCGGCGGATTCGCTGAGCAGGGAGAGGAGACGTAATCCATAGTTCTCTATAAGAACTGTGGATTATCGTAATGACTGGGACGTATTCCAGCCGTAATTTGCGCACTTCGCCGAGTAATTACGGACTGAAATACATCCCATTTTAAGCCATGTGAACATAGCCTGCGGGGTTGCAGTTATGCCTGTTTTAGTAGTTCCACACTGGGTGACCATGGTAAACTAGGGGGAGAGGTGGCCTGTCTATGGGAGGGCAACAATATGTTCACACAGCGTAATTGCGGGACGCATTTTGTCATGTATTTGCACTTCAATACACTCGAAATGCGCCCCACAATTACTGTATTACGCCTCCCAGTAGGCAGTGTGAACATACTCTTAATAGTTTAGCTTGCAGGCATACGGTTGGGTCTGTGAAGAATTAGTGTATGTTCACACGACTTTTTTCAGATCCGTTTTGAATCCCTTTTTCGGACTCAAAACGGATCCAAAAAACGTATCTAACAATGTGCAGCTTGATTTACATTGGTTTCAATTGGTTTACATTGGCTTCAACAATGTAAAACACGCATCTCCAAGTGATCGCTACTGCGTGTTTACTTGCGTCTTTTTGATGCGCTTTTCGTATCTGTTTTAGGAATAGACATGTCAATTCTACTTGCATTTTACGCAAGTGAAATCTCCATAGGAAACAATGAAATGCACTTTTTGGAGCCCAAAAAACAGATCCAAAAGCACAACACACTTTTTGGTATGTTTTGGATGTGCTTTTCACATGAAAAGCACATCCGAAAAACATATTGGATTAAAATTTAAAGTGTAATACACTAAATCGGCCCCTAGGGGTATCATTTGATCTAGAAGAACTGTTTGAACTTTAGTAACCTAATGACCTACATTTTCACTAAGGCCATGTTCACACGGCTTAAAATGGGCCGTATTTCGGTCCGTAATTACGCGCCGAAGTGCGCCAATTACGGGCCGAAAACGGCCCATTCATTACGGTAATTCACAGTTCTCATAGAGAACTATGGATTACATCTCCTCTCCCTGCTCGGTGAATCCGCCGGGCGGGGAGATAATTGACATGTGAATTACTAGCGGCGTATACGCGCCGCTGGCAATTCATGTCTATGGGCCGGTGAAGTGCCGGCCCCTTGCTCAGTCCCCCGCTCCCGCCCCCGGTCACACGGCGTAATTGCGGGGCGTAATTACGCCGTGCAAATACACCATGTGAACATAGCCTAAGGGGAGTTAACAGCATTTTACATGTGTTTCAGAGGAAGCCTAATAGAGGGCGCTATAAGAGCATTTTACATGTGTTTCAGAGGAAGCCTAATAGAAGACACTATAACAGCATTTTACATGTATTTCAGAGGAAGACCAATAGAGGGCGCTACCAGCATTTTACATGTGTTTCATCTTATAAATCACTTTTTTATATACATTGAATGATATCAAAGTAGTTTTTTAGTATAGAATGGGTGTTTAAAGAAATTATTGAAGTTTTTAATTATAAATATATTAGTGTTTTAGATAAATAGTTTATTATAGAATGTTGAGTGGTTCCAGTATTATATTAAAACCACTCAATTTTCTATAATAAACTATTTACCTAAAACATTTATATATTTATTATTAAATACTTCTATAATTTCTATAAACACCCATTTATACAAAAAACTGCTTTTATATCATTCAATATATATAAAAAGTGATTTATAACAATGTGTAAAATGTTGTTATAGCGCCTTCTTTTAGGCTTCCTCTGAAACACATGTAAAATGCTGTTATAGCGCCCTCTATTGGGCTTCCTCTTACTCTACTACTTAACCACAGGGACAATGGAGGGCATTAGGTTATTAGAGATCAAACAGTTCTTCTAGCTCAAATGAGACTTCTAGGGACCAATTTAGTATATTACATACCCTTACATACATACATATGTAAGGGTAAAGTATATTACACTAAAGATTATACCTTTTCAAACTACAACCTGTGTGTTTGTGTGTGTGTTTGTGTACAGGGCCGCCGATAGGGGGGTACAACCACTACTCCCGTACCGGGCCCGGCCAGAATGTGAAGCAAGGGGGGGCCCGCCGCCGCCGGCAGGTACCGCCCCCTTGCTTCATTATAATGGTAGAGAGAAGAGGCCGCAGGCCTTTTCTCCCTACCATGATATATCCCCCACTGCGCCGCGGCGCTGCAGTGGTGGAGTGCAGGGGCCCGGCACAACTAAGGTGGAGAGGAGGGGTCCAGCGCTATTGAGGGGGAGGGGCCCGGCGCTGCGAGTCACACTGTGCGCCATAGTGATCTATCTCAAGTGGCCAGTAGCGCCGGGCCACTTGCCAGTCCTTTGGGGGCCCCCATAAGGCCCCTGTAGTTTGTGGGGCTCCCATAAGGCCCCTGTAGTTTGTGGGGCCCCCATAAGGCCCCTGTGGTTTGTGGGGCCCCATAAGGCCCCTATAGTTTGTGGACCTCCCATAAGGCCCCTGTAGGTTGTGGGGCCCCCATAATGCCCCTGTAGGTTGTGGGGCCCCCATAAGTCCCCTAAATGTTGTGGGGCCCCCATAAGCCCCCTGAAGCTTGTGGGGCCCCCATAAACCCCCTGAAGCTTGTGGGGCCCCCATAAACCCTCTGAAGGTTGTGGGGCCCCCATAAACCTTCTGAAGGTTGTGGGGCCCCATTCAAGGCCTCTGAAGGTTGTGTGGGCCCCAGTCAAGGCTCCTGAATGTTGTGGGGCCCCGCTCATGGTCCTGGAAATTTTTGGGGCCCCGTTCAATTTTCCTCCATGTGAGGGCCCACTCGAGTTCTCCCTCGACTAATGGGGACCTTCTACCTGGCTAACTACCTACAGGGACCCACTATCTACTTACCTATGGGGGTCCCTATAAATTAGCTACCAGGGCACCAAAGGGGTAATTATTACTATGTGGGGAACTATGGATGGGGAGTTTGTTCATAGGGAGATGTGGACAGGTGGGATTGTGAGTCTCAGGTGTTTGTGTTGTGAATTCTGCAGGGACGAGTGGTGTCCAGGACCGAATGGAGAAGAAAAGGGAAAGTGAACGACTTATCAGACGACGTCACCTGTGAGTCACTAAATATAACTGTACTGTGTGCACTTGTATCAACCATTATGTATGAAAACTGTCTAGGTGTAAGACTTTCTTTGCTGCTCATAGCAACCAATCAGAGCGCCCCTTTATAGTGCTCTGGAAAAATGTAAGGGGCGCTCTGATTGGTTGCTATGAGCAACAAAGAAAGTCTTAGACCAAGACAGTTTTCATACATGTCCCTCTATATGGTCATTGAATGGTGGTAATATTGGTCTTATTGTGATGGATTATATTCAGTAACAGTATTGTGCCATTATTCTGCATCTTTGGAGTTATGTGGTGATGATGTGGCGGTATTATTTGGTCTTTGTATATTGTGGTTATATTGGTAATATCGGCCTTAGTATGCTGGTTTGGTCAGTAACATCATAGTGATATTAGTCACCATATGTAGTGATATGTGGCGGTACTATTCGGTCTTTGTATATTGTTGGGTTATATTGGACTGGGTATACTGGTTTGGTCAGTAACATAGTGGTGACACACGTTGATCATGCAGTGTTATTTGCTGGCCCTTGTATAAGTACTCATTACTGCAATATAAACTGTATGTTGTAGAATTCAACAAGAACTAAATCCAAAGACAATGGCGCAATTGCATTTTTTTTTTCTGGAGTTGGTTGGCAGTGGTTTGTAGGCAAGGTTTTTAGGGGCGGAGCGATGGTGTTGACAGGGGGCGGGGTTGACAGGGGCGGGGTTGATGGGGGGGCCCAGGTGTTTTAGCTGTAGGGGGCCCCGAAATTTCTGACGGCAGCCCTGTGTGTGTATGTATATGTATATATATATATATTATGTTTGTATATTATTATTATATATATATATATATATATATATATATAAACGGATCCAAAAACACATGCAAATCGCATCCAAAAAAGCAAGTTTTTGGATATGTTTTTTGGATGCAGTTTATCTGCTGGTAAAAAACGGATCCAAAACGTCATGTGAATATACCCTTACAGTGTGGGTTAGCCAGCCAATCGGAGCTCGTGAGGAGACGCTGAAGCCAGGGAGAAGGGGAGCTGCAAGTGAACTTGGGGGAAGCTGCTGCAGTAGTTAGGCAGTTGGCCTGTGACGGTCAGGGGATGTTCACAGTGCGTTTTTCAATGCGAGAAATGGATTGAAAAGTGATGCGTAAAATATATCCAAAGCTGTGCTGCAGAAACACACCCTGTAGTATTAAATAGGACGCCGCCTGCGTGAAACGGATCAAGAATCGACATGTCAATTCTTTGAAGGGATCCGAAAGACACATCAGAAAGACGCAATGTAAAACATGCATTTACTAATGTAAATCGCACTGCACCAAAATCCGAATCTAAAAAACACCATGTGAACATACCCTTACAGGGTTGATTGGTGATGGAGTGAGAAGGGAGAAGTGTGCCCCGCGGAGGAGGACAGTAGAAGCTGTCATGAATGGAAGAAGACTCCTCTGACTAGATGTCCTCAAACAAGATGTCCAATGTTTAGATGGACGTGTACATTGTTATAGGCTGATAAAGCAGGAAAACTCGGGAGAAGCCGGCGAAGAAATCCCCACTTGCAGGACAAGCAGAGAAAGTCCAGGAAGAAGCACCGAACTGGGAAGCAGCTAGAAAGGTCAGCCTGATGCCTCGGGTGAGTAATGGGAAGCTACTGGAAGCACAGGTAGCACTGGGATTAAGGTTAAAGGAGAACCCCTCATGAGTGTGTACTGAGGCTGCTGGGTGCCAAGATACCATACTGCTGTGTGGATTGAAAGTATCTACAGAAAGGTCAGAAGTAAAAGCTTTGTTACCCCCGAATCATTGTGTTGTTTCACATTATTACTGCCGGTGCACTACATGACCTCTCCCCACAATACAAAAGAACTATTAAGGGTGGATGCAGTTGGGGCGCTGCCATAGCCACCTCCCTCCCTTACAATAGATTCATGACCGCTTTATAATACTGAACCTCCAGGACTCTGGTTCCAAATAGGTTCACCACACATGATTTTAGCATATACTGTGGTATCCAGGTGAGCAGAAGATAGGCTGAGCTTCAGGGGCGTAGCTACAGGGAGTGCAGAGGTAGCAGTCGCTACCGGGCCCAGCAGCTTTAGGGGGCCCAAAAGCCCTTCTTCTACATAAGAAGATACCAGCATTGTAAATGGTGCATGGTAACTGGGGGGCCCAATTACACTTTTCGCACCAGGGCCCAAGAACTTGAAGTTACGCCTCTGCTGAGGTTTATACTTGTCACGGTGACCTCCAATCTTAACACTCCCTGTGAGCACTCACACTTTATTTAGGGGAAAAGCTGCAGAGACGGTGGTAGTAGTAGTTCCCCAGAACACATGTTCCCCGGAAGCAAGAAGTAGGGAACAGATAGATGCCAATATAACTGCAGGATACAATTACTTACACAGTGTTTATTTTTAGCCTGTTACCATGAAGACATATAAGTCTGCATAGGAGCTGTATACAGAAAATACTTGAAGACTTATCATTAAGACTATTTGTTACCTTCATTTTCTATTTTAGATGATGTAGGGCCTCATAGAAGTCAACGGGTGCCATGTTATGGATCCATACAGTTTCAGTTTGTATATGTGTGTGTATATATTTTTATATATATATATATATATATATATATATGTATATATATATATATATATATATAATATACTGTATAGCACCATAAAATGGTAGTGATGATTGAGGTCTTGAAACTAGAAGACAGATTGAACATTTATTCCTGTCTCATTACTTAGCTTTAAAAATCCAGACCACGGTAAATTCACCCCCAAAAAATATTTTCTGATTTTTCTTCATTTCAGAGATACAGCAGGTTATCTTTCCTGCTTCTTTACAGATGGTTTCCTACATTATGCCATTTCTTTGCTCTAGCCACATAATCCTCTCCGGCTAATTATTCTTATCTGCTGCAGCACAGAGGTGGTCAGCAACCTAGTAAACCATCTGTAAACAAGCAGATAGGATTTTGCTGCATATTAAAGATACAGCATGTTATCTATCAGAAATGTACTTGGCAAGAATGTTTATTTAAATACTTTTTACCAATTTTTTTATACAATAGTAGCAGCAACTATTTCCTGTAGCTGGATGCTGACCGCCCATTGACTTTAAGGGCTACAAGTATGAAAACTGTCTACGTCTAAAACTTACTTTGTTGCCCATATTAACCAATCAGCGCGCCCCTTTAATATCATATAGTGCTCTGGAACAATGAAAGGGGCACTCAGATTGGTTGCTATGGGCAACAAAGTAAGATTTAGACCTAGACAGTTTTCATACATGTGGCCCTAAATGTCCGGATGTTATGCATCTAAATCTGTACGGATAGAAGTAATAGAGTTTTCAGCTCCTTGGCAATTAGGGGCGACATGTATGAACGTTGGCACTGACAGGTCAGTTCTAAATCGCTTTAAGGTAGTATAGACTGCACCAGAATGGATAAACCTGTTCTTCTGCAGGTCTTAATACGGGCAGGTGTTTTTTAAAAGAGCCAATACCACAAGTTGGCTCAGGCACCACATTTACTGGTATGGCGTTCTTCTGCAGGTCAATACATACAGTGCAGTGTAGAGCTAATACCAAAAGTCTAGGCTCAGGCACACTTTACCTGGTTCTGGCCTGTTCTTCTGCAGGATCATACATTTACACGGGCAATTAGAGCCAATACACACAAGTCTGGCTCAGGCACCACATTTACCCTGGTCTGGCTGTTCTTCTGCAGGTCATACATACAGGCTCAAGTGTAGAGCCAATACCACAAGTTCTGGCACAGGCATCACCTTTTACCCTGGTCTGGCTGTTCTTCTGACAGGTCATACATAAAGGGGCAGTGTAGAGCAATACAAGTCTGACTCAGGCACCACCTTTACCTGGTCTGGCTGTTCTTCTGCCCCCCCAGGGTTATCCATACAGGGCAGTGTAGAGCCCAATACCACAAGTCTGGGTCAGGCACCATCTTTACCCTGGTTCTGGTTGTTCTTCTGCAGGTTATACATACAGGGCAGGTGTACAGCAATTCCAACAAGTCTGGGCTCAGGCACCACCTTTACTCTGGTCTGGCTGTTTCTGCAGGTTATACTACAGGGCAGTGTAGAGCAAAATACCACAAGTCTGGCTCAGGCACCTGCCTTTACCTGGCCTGGCTGTTTCTTCTGCAGTCATACATACAGGGCAGTTTGTGAGAGCAATACACAAGTCTGGCATCAGGGCACCCACATTTACCCTGGTCTGGCTGTTCTTCTGCAGGTCATACATACAGGCGCAGTGTAGAGCCAAAACCAACAAGTCTGGCTCAGTGCTCCACCTTTACCCTGGTCTGTCCTTCTTGCAGGTCATACATTACAGGTGCACAGTGTAGAGCCAATACCACAAGGCTGGGCTCAGGCTACCTCCTTTACCCTGGTCTGTTCTTTTGAAGGTCAATAAATACAGGCGCAGTGTAGGGAGCCAATAACCACCAGTCTGGCTCAGGCACCACCTTAACCCTGGTCTGGCTGTTCCTTCTGCGGTCATACATACAGGAGCAGTGTAGAGCAATATCACAAGTCTGGCTAAGGGCTCCATTTACCCTTGTCTGGCTGTTCTTCTGCAGGGTCATACATACAGGTTGCTGTGTAGAGACATACCTCAAGACAGGCTCAGGCACAACCTTTACCTGGTCGGCTGTTCTTCTGCAGGTCATAATAGAGAGTGCAGTGTAGAGCCATTACCCACAAGTCTGGCTCAGGGCACCACCTTTTCCCTGTTCTGACTGTTCTTCTGGCAGGTCATAATACAGGTTGCAGTGTAGAGTGAATTACACAAGTCTGGCTCAGGCACCACCTTTACCCTGGTCTGGCTGTTTCATCTGAAGGTCATTACATACAGGGCACGTGTAGAGCCAATACACAAGTCTGGACACAGCACCACCTTTACCTGGTTGGCGGTTCTTCTGCAGGTCATACATACAGGTGCAGTGTAGGCCAATGCCAACAGGCTCAGGCACACCTTTACCTGGTCTGGCTGTTCTTCATGCCAGGTCATAATACAGGTGCAAGTGTAGTGCCAATTACCACAAGTCTGGCTCTGGACCCACCTTTTACCCTGGTCTGGCTGTTCTTCTGAGGTCATTACATGTAGGTGGAGTGTAAAGCCAAATACCACGAATGGCTGGCTCAGGCACACCTTTACCCTGGTCTTGTCTGTTCTTCTGGCAGGTCATACCAAACAGGGCAGGTGTAGAGCAATACCACAAGTCTGCGCTCAGGCACCACCTCTTACCTGGTATGGCTGTTCTTCTTGCAGCTCATTACATACAGGCAGTGTAGAGCCAATACCACATGTCTGGCTCAGGCACCACCTTTACCTGGTCCTGGCTGTTCTTCATGCAGCTCATACACCATTAAAGGGGCAATGTAGAGCACAATACACCACAAGTCTGCTCAGGCAACCACCTTGCCCTGGTCGGTCTGTCCTTCTGACAGGTCATACATACAGGTGCGTGTAGAGCCAATAACACAAGTCTGGTCAGGCTCCACCTTTACCCTGGTCTGGCTTCTGCAGGTCATACATACAGGGCAGTGTAGAGGCAATCCACAAGTCTGGCTCAGGCACCACCTTTACCTGGTTGGTTGTTCTTCTGCAGGGCATACATAAAGGACAGCTGTAGAGCATACCACAATGTCTGCTCAGGCACCACCTTTTCCCTGGTCTGGCATGTCTCTTCTGCAGGTCATACAACAGGTGGCAGAGTAGAGTCATTACCACAGTCTGCTCAGGCACCACCTTTACCCTGGTCTGGCTTGTTCTCTCTGCGGTCATACATACAGGACAGTGTAGAGCCAATGACACAAGTCTGGCTTAGGCACCACCTTTACCCTGGTCCGGCTGTTCTTATGCAGGTCATACATTACAGGTGCAGTTGTAGAGGCAATACCACAAGACAGGCTCAGGCACCACCTTTACCATGGTCTGGTGTTCTTCTGTTGTATCCAGGTCATACATAAAGGTGCTTGTGAGTGCCAATACCACAAGTCTGGCTCAGCACCAACTTTACCCTGATCTGGGCCTGTTCTCTGCAGGTCATACATAAGGCGCAGTGTAAAGCCTATTACCACAAGTCTGGCTCAGGTACAACTTTACCTGATGGCTGTTCTTCTGCAGGTCATACATTGCATGGGCAGTGTGAGCAAATACCACAAGTCTGGTCAGGAACCCACCTTTACACTGGTCTGCCTTTTTGCAGGTCATACATACAGGTTGCGTGTAGAGCCAATTTTTTTTTTTTTACCACAAAGTCTGGCTCTAGGCACCACCTTTACCCTGGTCTGGCTGTTCTTAGAGGTCATACATGCAGGGCAGTGATAGAGCCAATACAAAAGGCGGCTCAGGCCAACCACCTTTACCCTGGTCTGTCCTTCTGGAGGTCATCTACAGGGCAGCAGTGCTTGAGCCAATACCACAGTCTGGCTCAGGCACCACCTTTACCCTGGTTATGGCTGTTCTTCTGCAGGTCATACATAAGAGGTGTAGTGTAGTGCCAATACCACAAGTCTGGCTAAGGACACTTTACCCTGGTCTTGCTGTTCTTCTGCAGGTCATAACCATGCAGGGCAGTGTTGAGCCTAAATACCACAAGGCTGGCTCAGGCAACCAAATTTACCCTGGTCTGGCTGTATCTTCTGTAGGGGTCATACATACAGGCGAGTGTAGATTATACCACAAGTCTGGCTCAGGCACCACTTTAATGGTATGGATTGTTCTTCTGCAGGTCAATACATTACATGATGCAGTGTAGTGCCATCCACAAGTATGGCTCAGGCACCACCGTGTACCCCGGTCTGGCCTGTTCTTATGCAGGTCTTACATACGAGCGCAGTTGTAGAGCCAATTACCAGCATGTCTGGCTCAGGGCACCACCTTTATCCTGGGCTGACTGTTTTCTGCAGGTAATACATACAGGAACAAGTGTTGAAGCCAATACCACATAGTCTGGGCTCAGGCAACACCTTTTACCCTGGTCTGGCTGTTCTTCTGCAGGGTCATACATCAGGTGCAGTGTAGGCAATAACCACAAGTCTGGCTAGCACAACCTTTACCTGGGTCTGGCTGTTCTTCTGCAGGTCATACATGCAGGGCAGTGTTGAGCATACCACAAGTCTGGCTCAGGCACACACCTTTACCCTGTCTGGGGGGGGGACTGGATGTTCTTATGCAGGTCATAAATACAGGCGCAGTGTAGAGCCAATACACTAAGGTTCTGGCTCAGGCGTACCACCTTATTTCCTGGCTGGCTGTTTTCTGCGAGGTCATAACATACGGACAGTGTAGAGCCAATACACAAGTTGGTAAGGCACCACCTTTTACCTGGTCTGGCTGTTCTTCTGCAGGTCACTATATACAGGTGCAGTGTAGTGCCAATACCACAAGTCTGGCTTCAGGCATCCATCCTTTACCCTGGTTGGCTGTTCTTTCTTGCAGGTATACATGCAGAAGGCAGTGTAGAGCCAATACCACAAGTTCTGGCTCAGGCACACCTTTTACCCCTGGTCTGTCCTTCTGAAGGTCATACATACCAGGGCCAGTGTAGAGCCAATACACAAGTTCTGTCAGGCACACCTTTACCCTGGGTTCTGGCTGTTCTTATGCAGGACATCACAGTACAGGGCAGCGTAGAGGCCAATACAACAAGTCGGCTCAGGCACCACCTTTACCCTTGTCTGGTGTTCTTCTGCAGGTCATATATAAGGGACAGTGTAGGAGCCAATTACCACTAGTTCTGGCTCAGCACCACCTTTACCCTTGTCTGGCTTGTTCTTCTGCAGGTTCATATATACAGGGGCAGTGTAGAGCCAATTCCACAAGTCTGGCTCAGGCACACCTTTACCCTGGTCTGTTTCTTCTGCAGGTCATACATTACAGGGCCCAGTATAGAAGCCAATACCACAAGTTGCTCTGGCACCACCTTTACCCATGGTCTGGCTGTTCTACTGCAGGTTCATACATACAGGGAGATTGTAGAGCCAATACCACAAGTCTGGCTCAGCGCACCACCTATACCCTGAGTTGTTCTTATGCAGGGTTATACATACAGGGCAGTGTAGTG
The DNA here is from genome assembly GCA_025379985.1 of Phyllomedusa bahiana. NCBI lineage: Eukaryota > Metazoa > Chordata > Amphibia > Anura > Hylidae > Phyllomedusa > Phyllomedusa bahiana. The sequence continues at coordinate 3,211 of JAODAL010025747.1, read as the reverse complement.
CCTAATACACAAAAGTCTGGCTCATGGCACCACTCTTTATCCGTGGTCTGCTGTTCTTCGCAGGTTTCTACATACAGGGCAGTGTAGAGCCAAGACCACAAGTCTGGCTCAGGCACCCACCTTTACCCTGGTCTGGCTGTTCTTCTGCAGGTCTTAGATTACAGGGCAGTGTAGAGCCATACCACAAGTCTGGCTCTGGCACACCTTCTACCCTGGTCTGGCGTGTTCTTCTGCAGGGTTATCATACATGGGCAGTGTAGTGCCACTACCACATGGATGTATGGCTCAGCACCACCTTTACCTGGTCTGGCCTGTTCTTCTACAGATCTACATACAGGGTGCAGTGTAGAGCCCAATACCATAACAAGTCTGGCTCAGGCACCACCTTTACCCTGGTAAGGCTGTTCTCCTGCAGTTAATACATACAGGGCAGTGTAGAGCCAATGCCACATAGTCGGCTCAGGCACCACCTTTACCCTGGTCTGGCTGTTCTAACTGTTCTGTGCCGAGGTTTGATGTCAAAGAGTCATAAATGTGTCTAATTCTATGAATATGATGCGACACCCCAAGAACACCCCTAATCTTACAAATTGTCATGGCTGGCGCTGATTGCACCAATGTTTAGACTGTGTCTGTTCATACATCTATAGAACAGGGCTACGATAGCTTTTTGGCGCCATGTATGCTAAACTTGTGCAGCTATTATAGTGGGCAGCCAGCTTTCAATAGTTGGGCTCTCCAGAGAGAGGGCAGGGATGGTTAACTGTCCCTGCCTTCCTGAGTGCTGAATACCCAGATCTCAATCAGCACTATATATACAGATCACCAGAAAGCCTACAGGCTTCCTGCCTTAGATGATCTTGTGATCGACAAGGGTCAGTGGTTACAGATGCTGCTGGGTCTTTTCAGATCCAGATAATTTCTGCAATCAGTGCTGGGGGCTGTATTTCCCCTGTAATTGGGGCTTATATATTTTGTAATAAGAAATACAATACCCAGATTTTTTTCTTAATTTCTACCGTTTTACCTGATATTTAAAACAAAAAAAAAAAGTATAGTTATATATAAATAAAACTTAAAGGGGTTGTCTCACTACATTGATTCATCTTACCTCAGTCCTGTTTCACTTTGAATTAAGGGGCGTGTTTACTGGCTTCCAGTAAGCTGCGTAGAAGCCAGGTCTGTAGCTATAGCAACCAGTGCTGGCAGCCTATCAGGAGAGATCAAACAGGTCGGTCGCTATAGCGACCTGAGGAGCTGATGCAGTTCATACAATAGGGAATATCTCAGAATAGGTAGGACACTGGTAATGGACAAATATTGCAAAGTGTCTTGTTTTTGCAAGATCTTTAACGTAAAAAGCAATCCTTGTAGTGAGACAACCCCTTTAATGTTTGATGGTAAAAAGGTTAAAAAAAATTAGCAGAAATGTGTGCGAGAAAGCATTATAGTGTTCAAACCCATAAGTATCATAAGTAAATGTGCCTGGTCATTAATAGGGGTAAATGACTTAATTAGGAACTGGATAAAATGTATCATTTTGCAAAAAATCTATAAATTTACATCACTTGTTTTTTCACCAATATGATATAATCCGCCTGCTTTAGATATTTTTTTTAAACTATTTAATTTTATTTATTTATTTTTTAAATTTTTTCCACTTTTTATTTTCGTTTAGTTTTTTATTTTAAGACTTTTTATTGTTTCTTTTTTTTTCCCCTTTCTTTTGGAGGATGAGAGCCTGTGGAGAAATGGATTTGAAATAAATTAGAAAAAGTAAGGCTGACACAATAATTCTCTTTCTCACGTAAAAAGGTTTTATGCTGAGATCTGAACCGTGCTCGCAAAAGTAGAGGGCAGAACTTGGGGGGTCCTTGATGAAATTCGGGGGGGGGAGAGAGGAAAAAAAATGAGGGAAGCTTTTCTCTGTCATTCTCTTTTCTTTCCCCCATTTTACTTACCTTTCCATTTATGAATTCTTTTCAACATTTGGACTTTGCTATACATAACTTTAAATCACTAACATCCTTCACGGCTCTGTGATTTGCTAGTTCCATATGTAGCCTCTTGGCCCACTCGTTTGGTCGCCAACCCTGTTTTTGCCTGGGTTTACATTCTGTAGCCAGGGAGAGAGAGAGAATGAGCTTATTCATCACAAGCCCCCTCCAGGTGGTATTCATTGTATGTGCCAATATCAAGGTACGACATAGACACACAAAGAACCTACATGTCTGTTTCGCTATATACCCTGCGGTCTTCCAGATAGATCTGCAGCCTAAACCGTCAGCTTTCTAATCTTTTCCCATGTGGAGGTCAGGTCGCTTAAGACTTTTAGCTTTTCAGCCTTAATTAAAAACAAATGTACAGAACACGGCCCTAGGTGTTTCTTTGTTCAGTTACTTTACACAACCACCAAGGGGCAGAATACTATAGATTTTTTTTTTGTGTTGTGTGTTTTTATTTTTTTTATTATTTACCTTTTTTATTACGGTAAAAAAAAATATTTATTTATTATTATTTTTTATGAAAATTTACAAGATCAAAGATAGATAATTTGAAGTATGCTAAACCTATCTTTTTTTTTTTTTTTTTTACAAATTATTTTATTAACATGTTCAAAATAGGGACAAACATTACCCCCAACATGGGGACTAAACCTAGAATTTAAGTATAAACAAGTAAACTCCTGATAGTTGACCCACTAAAAAGCCAACAACTACATAGTTCCAAAATAGACTCCAATATTAACAGATAAAGAATAAAAAATACCGTGTTCATTGGCAGAAGTTACACGTTACGTGCAAAAAAGTTTTCCCTTTTTAGACTTGTTAAAATTGGGGGTCTTGGGGTATTTTGAACCAAAAGTTATTTGGGTTTTGGGGTAACATCGGGTTTTACTTGGTTTTTACTCCTCTTTCCCCCGCAACCCCGCTTGGAAGGAAAAGGGGGTATTGGAACCCGCAGTGAGTCCTTACCGGGGGAACCGGGATATCAACTTAAAAGAGAGTTTTTCCTCTTCAAGAGCCAACGGCACCCGGTGAGCAGATTCAGTAAAAATTTCCCATTTTCCCTTGTGGTGCCCCCGTAAGGGTCGTTCACACGGTTATTTGGGCGCGGATTGGGCCTACTGCGCGCCCCGGATTTTGGCTCGTACGGCTCCAAAACCGTCCCCGTTATTACGTAATCCACAGTTCTTTTAGAGAAATGGGTT